>JAWZYV010015114.1:0-126021 GCA_038373885.1 Cheiracanthium punctorium | reverse complement strand
TAAACGCTTGCTTCTCCGAATGCGCCAGCCGCGAAAAAACAACACGTGACCTCCCACGTCAGGGGGGGTCTCAAAGGAAGGGGTGAGGCATCTGCGCTCTGATCGAAACTTTGGATTTCTACATATATATTCAAAGCAAAAATGAATAACTATAAAGAAAATCATTAAATAAATAGTAGTTCTGCAGTAAGTTGGCCTGCAAAGGCTTTACTGACGTATATTCTAACTAGAAAATATAACTATGACTTAAAAAACATAAAGGTAAAAAAAATTAAAAAGTTCATAAATTTAAAAGTAATAGAAAACAGCCAATCAAAAACAACATATTTTTCTATGTGAACAATAATATACTTTTATCTATGGTCATAAAACAAATTAGGACCCTTTATAAACATCAGCAGAAAAAGATAGTACTGCATTAAAGTTTAAGTTATTTTTACATTTTAATTAATTAATTATTATTTTGTAATGAAAGTTTCCCTTTATACTAAAATTATTCTGTTTTGAAATAAAACCATAAAATTTAAATCCAAAAAGTGTTATACAGTAGGAAGTCCGAAATCCGGACGTCCAATAACCGGAAAGATCCATAATCTGGACATTTTTTATGCTTAAATTTTTTTTTTTTAATTCCCCCTCCCCTGTCAAAAAAACCCCCCCTTTTTTTTAGGTACGATTTCCGATCGTACTGTCTTTTGCATAAGCTAACCTATCGGTGTATGGGAATGAAAAAGTGCCGGCATTTCAATTCTCCCCCCCCCCCCCCTCCTTTTCCAAAAATCTTCTCGAACAACGCACGTCGGCTGCGCCTGCCCCTCAGACTGGAGAATGAGCTAATACGGCTCCGCTCTTCTGTCCTCCCTACCTCACCCTCTGTCTGAGAACATGTTTGGATAGAATGGAATGTTGGACCTGGACAACTGGTTTTCTAAAGAAAGAACGTGCGAAATTCCGAAAGGCTCTTTAGGAGGCGCTCGAACTGAACATAGTTATAAGCTAAGCTGTGTTCCGCGAGTGCGAGTTTTAAAGATTGCTCTTCTCACTTTTCATTTGTTTGCTTGTGTTAACTGTTTTTAGATATGGCAAAAAGAATTTTTGACTCCGAGATGCCTTCCGGATCGGCGAAGAGAAAACATGTCTCTTTGTCCATTAAGCAAAAAGTAGAACTTCTACAAAAAATGGACAAAGGCACATCAGTGATGAAGCTGTGCCAGGAGTATGGTGTAGGAAAGTCAACTATTTATGACTTGAAAAAACAGAAAAAGGAATTGTTGAACTTCTTTGCTGATTCAGACTCGCCCATCTCAATGAATGACAGAAAAGTCATTTGTCATACAAAAAGTGATGATCACGATAAAGTCACGATTGATTGGGTGAGACAGCACCGTAGCGAGGGAGTACCGCTTACAGGACCTATGCTGATGGCTCAAGCCAAACAATTTCATGTGGATATAGATTTAAAAACTAATTGTACATATTCTACAAGATGGCTAAAAAAATTTTAAATTCGACACGGAATACGGCAGCTGCAGATTTCCGGCAAAAGAGCTTCAGCTGACACAGAAGCAGCAGAATTATTCGTCGAACAATTTGCAGAAATTGTGGCCGATGAAAAATTGTCCCCGGAGCAAATTTACAATGCCGATGAAACGGGGCTATTTTGGCGTTACATACCACAAAAAACACTAGCCACATCAGATGAAAAAGCCCCAACCGACATAAAAGATTCCAAGGAGAGGTTGACAATTATGGCATGTGCGAATGCTGCAGGAACACACAAATGCAAACTCCTAGTAATAGGAAAAAATAAACAACCCCGGGCTTTTAAAGGAGTAAAGGTTTTCCCTGTCATCTATCGCTCAAATAAGCGGGCATGGATGACTCAGGATTTAATGAAAGAATGGGTTGAAAACCATTTCATACCTGAAGCTCGACGTCATTTGAAATCGATCGGATTTCGAGATAATGCCAAAATTATTTTAATTTTGGATAACTGTACAGCACATAACATTTCCCTTGGATTGGTGTTTGAGACGGAAAATGTTTCTATTTTATTCTTGCCGCCGAACTGTACATCTCTCATACAACCAATGGATATTGGGATTTTGCGAGCATTTAAGTGTCGATATATAAAACCATTTTCTTAAAGCAATGCTAAACTTTTTGAATGGTGGTGAAACCATTCAAGATTTTGTTAAAGAATACAACATCAAAACAGCTGTGTGGAACATCGCTAGATCTTGGGATGAAATATCCGCTGACATTCTAAAAAAATGCTTGGCACAATTTATGGCCGGCAACCATATTTTTTGACGTGCTTAAAATCTAACTTTTTTTACTTTTCTCGGTTGAAATGAAGCCCTACCTAAATGAAATGTCAATCCCGTGGGATCAATAAATCTCAATCCCGAAATCCCGCAAGACGAAAAACAGTGCGGGATTGCATTCCCTAATGCAATATCAATGCATGCTAGTATCACACACGCATGCAAAGTATCGCAAGAACGCATGCAAGTATCAACACACGGGTGCATCTATATTATCTGACTATGAGAAAGATATCAGTACAACAGAATGTATTAGTGATGCTGCTTTCACGCTATAGCGCATAAAATGAAAAAAGTCGTTGATGGTACACAAAAAAAAAGTTACAACGCGTCCCGCATAATTACCATTGCACAAAATTTTGAAAAAAAAAAAAAAAGAGAGAGAGAGAGAGAACTTTTTTTTTTTTTTCCATAGCGCATCCTTTCTCTAATGCAAAAAATAGAATGTCTGAAGAAAAGTTTTAAAAAATCAGTATTGATTTCAGTTCATGGATCTGAACTCTCAGTCACAGCATATTACTTAAAGAGCTACTGATATTTTTCATTCAACTAAAATACGCAGTAGAAGAGACTTGTCAAAGCAATAAAAATGTTTTTTTTTCCAGTACTCTCAAAGAGTATTTGATTGCATATAGATTATGTATTTTTCTCCATAAAATTTGAGTCTTGTAGCATATAACAGTTGTAGATACAAAAATCTCTTCTAAAATAATAAATAAATAACAAAATGAAGTTGGTAAATATAGGTATATATATGAACTGTAAAGTACTATAACACATTTGTAAAATATTAAAATAACTGAATTCTTAAAACTGTAAAATATTTTATACATACCTTTAACAACAAAACAATTTTGATGCACAAAAATAAATCCTTGTTGTTGATTAACCACTGTGAACCAACGAGATTTCAAAATTGAAGTAGTGTTAGTTTAATAACTACTTCTAAATCTGAAATCTCATTAGTCATTATAATCTTGCAAAATATAAGCACGGCTCAAGTTGATTTTTTTTCAGAATAAACTTATTAGGAGAAAACAATTGTGTCCAATTTTACCTTCTTGACTGTTGTACAACTATGAGCAAATAAAACTATTATTAAGCTGTCTAGCATTGTTTAGTAATCCAAAACGCATCTTTTAATAAGCACTGTGCAATTATTATATATTTATTACCATAGCTGCATAGTAAGTTGTTTGTTTACATACTTTGAAGATCATTAGGTTTATGGACAAGCGAACTATAATCAATGCATCAATAATAATAGTTATTGTGATTCAAGTTACTACGAACCTATGCAACGAATAAAATTCACAGAAATATAGCTGAAAAGATAAATATTCGTTTCAGATTTCAACTATCAATCACTTTATAAAAGTGTATCAACACATCATAACAAGCAATGGCGGAAACGGAACAGCGAACGGACATGAATCTATCGCTTCCCGGTTTCCTGAATGTGTGTCTCTGCGCATGCACAATGGTACGGTTGCCCAACACAACATTCAGCCATCCGATGGCCAACGGTTGTTTTACCTACAGTTGCCCAACACAACATTCAGCCATCCGATGGCCAACGGTTGTTTACCAACGGTCGCCCAACACAACATTCAGCCATCCGATGGCCAACGGTTGTTTACCAATGGTTGCCCAACACAACATTCAGCCATCCGATGGCCAACGGTTGTTTACCAACGGTTGCCCAACACAACCTTTAGCCAACAGAATACCGACATTTCCATATGGACATTCAACGTTTGCCCAAAGTAACAACCTTGTGCCAACCACGTGCCATCAATAACCCAACGTATGTGTGCTAGTTGGGCAACACCGTTGTTGGGGAATTTTTTCTCTCTCTCTCTCTCTCTCTCTTTTTTTTTTTTTTTTTTTTTTTTTTTTTTTTTTTTTTGTTGTTGTTTAATAAGCTCAGTTACCCGTAAAATTTGCGTATCGGGCATTCTGTGCTTTCTTCCACATAAATGAACTTTTATGTATTTTAACTTTAAAGCTTAACACCTGTCAATTTATATTTATGATCTATAATCCGGAAAAATCCAACATCCGGAATCGCCGAAGTCCCGAGGATTCTGGATTTCGGACTTTCTAATGTACTGTAAAAAAATCTTAATAAAACCCAAAAATACCCAATAAAACCCAAAAAACCCAATAAAACCCACCTGGGTTGGGTTTAAAAAAAAAAAAAAAGGTTTTTTTAAAACCCTGAGTTGCCCCCTCTTACCCTTAGTCATACAGTAGACACCGGTTATAACGTATTCTCACAGGACCTAAAAAAGTAGTACTTTTTAAGCAATACCACTGGTATGGTTCAATATTACAGAAAAAAGGAAAGTGGGCTCATAATTTCACTGTAATATGCGTTTTAAAATAGTCTGATTTTCTAAAATTTAAGTTAAATAAAAGACAGAAAATTCTTTATTACAATTTTGAGATAAATAATCTGTAATTTTTGTTTTAAATGAGCAGATGCTACTTTAAAAATACTGTTTTGGATATTTATAATAGACTAGTTAAAATTTTTTATTTGGGAATACCTTATTCCCCCGTACATGATTAAAATTTTAACTAATTAATCCGCCGTATTAAATAATGTTTTATATGTTTTTATTATAATAGACTTTCGTAGAGTCTCTGCATAGAGATATGAATACCAGGAGATGGCATTACTTATCTGATAGTGAAGCCGAAACTGTAACCGAGCCGCCATATTGCTGTGACCAAAACATTATTTCATGGTGATAGTTCCTATGTCTCCCTTCAATTGTACCAACAATTTTAATATTTCTTGATTTTAACAACTTTTACTACCTCGTACCAAGTAAATGGAAGTATAGTCTAGTGGTGGGTAAAGTCAGTCCTTTTGAGGATCCGGTCCTCTGAAGGACCGATTCCTTCAGACGCGGTTCTTTTGGATCCGCTGCATTCAAAACTCTCAAAACTAATTGTTCCGCCATACTGTGACCAACTCAGTTACTTCATTTTGTCTAATGCTGAAGATAGCTAATACCACCTCCTGGTATTCATATCTCTATGAGTCTCTGCATCATTAATGCGGCATTCGAAAAATCGTGATAATGTTTTTGCATCATTTAATGCATTGGGTATGCTTGGTATAGGCTCCTCTGTTTCTTCTTCACTATCATCAGAATCATTATAGATAGGGCTTTTCAGAAGGCATTTGCATTGATGAAGACAAAGAAAAACCATGGTCTTGTTCTTAGCCATACCTAGCAGGGGAAAAGATAAAGGATCGCTCCCTTCATTCATACACAATTCATCTCGCTAGGGAATCTGAAAACTGACAACAAGTGTTCTTGAAAGTACTGAAATTTCTGAGAAAAAGGAAATAAAATGTTTAAGAAAAGCAAAATTTTATTTTTGGTTGTGGTATAAAAAGTACATTATAGCCGAAGTACGTACTTTTGTTATGTGACGTTTTAACTAAAGTTAAATAACATTATGAATATAGAACTTCAATCGGGACCTAGCCTTTAGGTACTTTATAACCGATAGCACATTATCCTAGGTCCGTTATAACCGATGCGCACTGTAGTAAGTTATGCCTGACTAGCACCAAGTATCTCTTAATAATGGATGATGATACAGAGAATTTAATTTTTCACTGTCATATAAAAAGAACACCAAAAAATTTAACATAAAAGCAGATATGTTTAAATTTAAATCTTGAGTAAAAAAATTAAAAAATTATTTTGACAGCTAAAAACAAAATGCAGAAATTACACAAATGTGCATATAGAGAATAATTTTTTTCCAGCAGGATGCCATAGAAACTCCATCTTGAAATCTATATCCATAAAACAAAGTCGGATTTGTTCCAACACTTATAACTCAAGAATGGCTGGACCGATTTTAATGATCTTTGATTCGTTGGATTAGTCTTCGCCCCGAATAGCAGAATAACTATTAAAATTTTCGAAATTCCAATTAGAAATTTTTTTATTTTATGCAATTTTTTGAATTTTTCCTCACCTAATTCGTAATTACGGCGGTAATTACGTTTGCAGCAAAACGGCATTTACATCATCGGATAGAGGAGAAAATTTTCTTTTAAAAACAGTTCTTTCTGAATATGTAGCATAATTTGCAGATTTTTAGAAATTTTACTAAAAATGAGTTTGGTGTATCTTTTACGGCAGTTAAACCTCGACGTCATACATTAAAAAACGTGTGAAATTTGTATACTCTGCAACACTAACGTCCTATTCGCAGTTAAAGCGATTCTAAATAGCTCCTCGAGATTACATAGCTTGATGTTTTACACGAGACAGAACCATGGAGGATTTGCAAAGTATTGCTATATTGGATACATGGAAATTAAAATTGGTACAGCTTGGATATTAAATAGTTCTAACATTTTTTAAATAGTTAAAAATTAATGTGTGGCAAATGAAAATAAATATTTACCAGAATCATGACATTTCCTAGCGAATACTCAAAAACACAATGGCTATTTTCAAATGACTTCATTTGGGGCAGACGTTATTGAAGAACATGGATATAATCTGACATTTAAGGTAGTATATGTTGAAGAGAATAAATGCTTATTTTCTGGTTGATTCCTACTTTAACACCCCCCCCCCCCCCACACACACACACACACTCTCGCCAACCTAAATATTGCCGCACTTTGGTGAGCTTCGCAGTCATGAGTCTCTAGGAATTATGCACGAAAGTGAACAAATTAGCGATAAACGCACCATTTAAGGGATTTGAAGACACTTAATTATTAAAACTATATTAATTGGCAACCTAAAAGTGTAATAATATCTGTATATAAAGGAAGATGTCCTGACTGACTGATGATCATTGACCAGCCAAATCTACCGCAGATATAGACATGAAATTTTAGGAGCTCATAGCTTTTGTGCCCAAGGCGTCATTTAAAAAGCGATTTTTGAAAATTCGAACCCAGACGGCGGTGGTGACCTAAAACGTTCTTTTCACGTTTCCATTCATATCTCAGGGGGTAAAAGAGATAGCCGTGGAATTCTTGCTTTAAAATATGACTAACAGAAATACCTAAAAGTCATTTTCAGGATTTTTTAGAATTCGTACCCAAACGAACGAAAAGGGCCAAAATGTTCTTTAACGTTCTTTTCACATTTCCCTTCATATCTCAGAGAGAAAAAGGTACAGCCATAAAATTCTTGCTTTAAAATGCAACTAACAGCAATACCTAAAAATCATTTTTCAGGGTTTTTTAAAATTTGTACCCAAAAGGCGGTAAGGGTCCAAAACATTCTTTTCATATTTCCCTTCATATATCGGAGGAAAAAAGAGATAACCGTAAAATTCCGCCTTAAAAGTATTGTGAACACAAATGCTTAAAATTCATTTTCAGGGTTCTTTAGATTGCACATCAAAACGGGGATAAGGGGCCAAAACGTTATTTTCGAATTTGCCATCATATCTCAAAGGTAACTGGAGATAGCCATAAAACTCTTGCTTTAGAATGTAGCAAACATGAATGCCTAACAATAATTTTCAGGGTGTTTTAGAATTCGCACCGAAACAGGTGTAAGGGGCTGAAACATTTTTTGACGTTCTTTTCTAAAGTTTGTTGTATTTTCATGAAATCATGTAATTTGTTTAGTAATATTTTTCTAATGTAAGCGATCTAAAAGTTTTAATAAATGTGAGTTTGTGTTTGTAAAATGGCTCCTCTTTATTTATTACACTTCGTGTAAATATTTTGAAACTAGCAGTTCTTTCAGGTTTTACTTTTCAGGTTCTTTTTCAGGAAATATTGCACGTATACCGTGAGCCTGGGATATTGCGGACTACAGTGAATGATGTTCTTTTTTTTATCTTTCTAGGAACAGAATAATTTTGAAACAACAATTTATTTTATAGTCATTATGTTAGGAAATTTATTTTATTTTATTTAGTGGTTGAGAAAAGTAATTGAAGGCACTTTAAATTGTGCCGTTGTTTAATGCCCAATTAAACAACGGCACAATTTAATGTGCTGTTGTTCACGGCACATTATTAAATTCATGGCACAATAATGGTGCCGTGAAAATTGTTCACGGCACATTATTAAATTCACGGCACAATAGTAGTGCTGTGAAATTTGTGTCTGAAAATTAAGTGTGATGAATGAGAAGAGCCATTTTGTTTTTTAATGTATTATTATTTCGTCAGCCATGGGTCAAACCTTTTTAGATTATAATTTAAGTGTATAATTATTGTAATTAGTTATTAGGATTGCAGTTATTTAATTTAAAATGGCTAAGAGTAGATCTACCTCCCCGGAAACTCTCCTTGCAGAGGGTATACAAAATATTACAGTTACTACAGTCAGTTTGGGGAATTTATCCCCCATGTAACCCCTTTTTCAGGAAATAACCCTTTTTTATCGATTAATGACTTCTTCGATAAAATCGAAGAAATTGCCAAACACGTGTCATGGAAGGATGAACAGATCTTATTTGTTGCAAAAACTAAATGCGTAGGAGAGGCTGACGCTTTTGTTAGGTCACAGCCTCAGTTAAAATCTGCCGATTATCGAACATTTAAAGAAGCAATGAAAGACAGGTTTGGCACTAACGACAAAGACTGCTCTCTATTAAAATTTACAATATCAGTACAGGGTTTTAATGAGACCACGCGCGGGTTTTTGGCCAGATTGAACGGATTAGCACATGGATGCTTTCCTGATGATGAACCCATTAGGCAAAGAATGCTAGTGTCTCAATGCCTTCAAGGACTTCGACCTTCGGTCCGCCGATTCATCGAGAAAATTTGGGCTCTGGCCTTAGAAGAGGAACAATGCGCCGCGTTAGAGAAATCTTCTGCAAATGTCAACATTGTTGAAACTGAGCCGAAGCCGTCCGCTATTGAAACCGAGTTGAGAGAAATCAAAGCTTTGGTTCAAAACAGCATTTTTGAGACTGATAAAAGAGTTAGCGATTTTCAAGAAGAAGTTAAAAGATTAAACAAATTAGTCCTTAACAACAGTAACAATCGTATAATTTGTTTTAAATGCAGAAAACTGGGGCATATTAGTAGAGATTGCAGATCAAGAAACTTTAATCAACAAAGATATAGACCCAACACAGATAATGATGGACAGGGAAACTAAATCAGGGGCAAGACAGGGACACTCAACTGATCTTGAATCCCCCTTTTGAGTGCAGTGGGATTGTGACTTCGGAATCCAATTCTACTTTACCCATTATACAAATTAAATTAAATGATATTGTTGTACATACATTAATTGATACTGGAGCCTCAATTTCTATAATTAAGGGCGAGACAAAAAAATATAAATATTCGCAATCTTTAAATCTTGCATCAAATTCCATTACTATGGTATCTAAAATTTCAAAATATAATATTTTAAATTTTCGAAACACATCTTCTTGTGTTTGGAAGCCATATTGAAAACTTTTGAAAACAATTTCTGTTTTCGAATTCGCTATTTAAAAAAAAAAAAAAGTTTGAACGTGTCCTCATTACGGTTTTGGTTTATTATGTTCCGAGTTGCCTTGATTTGCTGGAGACAATAATTTATATCCAAAGATTTTTTTTGCAGAATGTTTCCCATCTGTTTGTTGGAAAATAAAATCAAAAATTAAGGATAAAAGTGTGAATCCAAAATCATTAAAATAATTCAAAAATCCATTTGCATGTCGAATGGAAGTTTCATCCATATTTGGATCAGATAAAATGTTTTCGAAAATTTCTCTTAAGCCTTTCCATTCATCTGTTACCACTCTTAATATTTTACTATTAGAATGCCATCGAGTGTCAGTGCTAGTTGGTATTTTCCATGCAATTGTTGAATTTAGTAAGTATGTCCTCTTTGCAGAATGATGGAAAAATGAAGGAATTCCTCTTAAGTTTGCAAAAAAAATTCGACAGTCTGAGATATTATTTACACTTTGTTTTAAAATTAAATTAAGTCTATGGCCGTAGCAGTAAACAAATAATGCTTGTGGAGCTTGCGATTTAATTTTGGTTTGCAAGCCAGTCAAATGTTCACGCATCACACTTGCTCCATCGTAGCATTGAGCAATAAGTTTTGTGCGATATTCAAGAGGTCCTAAAACCGTTTCTAAAAGTTCAAAGAGAGCTTCTGCAGTAAGAGATATACTAACACCAAAAAACCCTAAAAATCTCTCGACTACCAATCCGTTTGAAGAAACATACCTCACAATAACAGAGCATTGTGATTTTTGGGAAATATCTGTGGTATTGTCTACTTCAACATCAAAAAACGGAGATCCTGAAATTTCATTTTTTATAAATTCATGTAATATATGAGAATATAAACACTCAATCAATTCATTTTGCATAGTTTTTGATTCACCTTTAAAAACAGTTTTAATATTTAAATAATGCTGTTGTAATTCTATCTAAGCTTCAGCTATCAATAATTTTAAAAGCTCTTTAAAATTCCCCTGGTTTAAAGAATCTTCTCGCTCGTCATGTCCTCTAAATGCCAGTTCTTGCTTACTTAAAAACAATACTGCTTTGATGGGTAATTGCATGAAGTGTCTATTCAGGTTTATCTTCTTGTTAAATTCAGCAATATAAAGTCGAGAGTTTTCCTTTAATGCGTCAGCAATTTGGGTCCCACTTAACAACTCCTTAAATTTTGAAGAATTTTTTAAATGTTCGATTGAGCCTTCATGTGTTTTACATGCTCTTGTGATGGTGGTTAACCCATCCTATCCAGTACCATTCCAAATGCTCTTTTTTATCCCAACGATTAAACACGGCCAACAAAACATTTTTTGTAAATAAAAACTGCCACATAGCCACGAGAATAATGAATGCCATGATGACTGGAAGCTACGACCATGCTGAGGTGAACCTGCTGTTTTCTTATGAATGGATAATTTTGGTTTCGGTCTATCTTCTTTTAGTAGTTGTCGTTTATCATCTTCTTTCCATATGTTAAATAGTTTCAATACTACAGTTTTTAGAAAAGCCACCAATAATAACGAAACAGTACATTTTAATTCAAAAACTCCATACAAATTTAAAATAGCCGCCATACGTTCCTATGTCAATCGCACAATTACAGTTTGCTCAAACGAAACACTCCTCAATGAAGAACTCCAGTTTTTCAAAACTCAATGTAAAAACGCAGGGTACCCTAATTCAATAGTAAAAAGCCTTTTTTAAAAAGAGAATCAAAAAACTGGAACAAATTAATAACTATCAAAATCCGAAACTAAAATTTACCAATGCCATTCCCTACTGCAGGGGAGCCGTCCTAAAAATCACAAATGAAGCTGCAAAGAAAAATATCAAAATCCCAATAAAACCCAATCAAAATATTTTCAAACACATTCGCAGTGATAAAGATAATATAAATCCTGATGAAACCGCCGGTATTTATAAACTAAGCTTTACAGACAATAGTACCAATAAACAGGGCTGCTATATTGGCATGACAAAACGAAAAATCAAAGTCCGAAAAAAGGAACATCAAACTGACATTAAATTCAATGAAACCACTACTGCCCTCGCAAAAATAGCCCAGGAACACCCCATAGAAATCAACTTTAACAATAGCCAAAAACTCGCCAATTACAAAAACAGTCATTATGCCCTAACTATGGAGGCCCTACAGATTATAACCACAGATGGCACTGTGAATGATATGACGCATGCGCAGATCGATCCTGGGTGGAACGCCCTGCTGAGGAAGAGAGCTGGCCATTTGGAACCAAGACCTATGCTGAAGAAGGTGGTGGATGCCACCGATAGTGCTACATATGGATTTTAATGTGTTTTTACCTGTTTTTAAATGATTTTAACTATCCATCACTTTGCTTTTAAATGTGCATAGCATTTTTCGGTTTTAGTGAACATGACTTCGGTTATAGTGAACCTAAAAACTGAACTTCAAAAAATCTGGAAATGGCGGAGATGAAGTTTTGCAGTGTCTACATTCTCAAAGGTTGTCTATATTGCATTCAATAAATACACAAAGAGATTATCAAGCATCTTTTCCCAAATACAGGTGAACTGTCAGTGGCTAGGCTGAGGTCTGTGGGCTAACATGGCGAGGGGGAGAGGGGAACAATAGCACACTAGACTCTTGGCCGCTGTGAAACCAGGAATTTATTCATTGCAGTGATGCTTACTTACTGCTTTAGCTTTTCAATTCCCTTGCAAAATAGCCCAAGTCTTGTGGTGCATTCCTCTCCGTACTCCTTTTCTCCGATACCCCCAGTGCTTAAAAGATAAACTCATCTTTTCCACACTGCATGAAAGCCTGTGACACCCACACTTCCACAATGATGAAGAAACATGCAACTTTTTTCATCCTCATTCTTACCAGAAAGCACAGGTTAAGGATTACCACTGATCGCTATTGCTTGATTGGCTATAACAGTTTCCGGCTAATTGAATGGAATCTCCCAAATTATTGTAACACTTGGGAGTAATAAGACATAAATACGATTAATTATGTTTGATTTACACACATATTTAGTGTGGGTATAAAACACTATTTTTACGTATGTATATAATGCATTCCTTGCTCATATGGGGACACTTCGCTTATACTGAACTTCGGATATAGTGAACGAAATTTGCCGGTCCCCAGAGGTTCACTATAACCGGAGTCGACTGTACTTATTCATACTTGCCAATTTTTATGCTTTCTTCTGTTTCAAGTTCATGCTTTTATTGCAATTTTATGAGAAACTACAGTTTTATAAAAGAAATTTTTAAACCGATTTTTATGATTGAAAATTTCCTGTTTTTTCTTGCTTTTCAATGAATTTTGAAGCTCGTTTTATTTTAATAAAATCCTGTTTTACTTTAATAATTAAAACTTATTAAAACTATTATGAGAATGCACAGTACAATATTTATTATATTTATCTAATGCAGACTAGTTTACTAATGTCTACTTAAAGCAAAAGGAAAATTGTAAATACACTTTTATCACACTTAACTTACCTTAATCATTTTAATAAAAACAAAATGCTTACAAATATTATCACATAATGTAGTTTGCACAAATGTTAGTACAGTTTACCAATAATCAATGTCCTTGGAATCTCTTAGCACAGGGCCCGATCATCACGATATTGGGCCCTGGGCAAATACAAATTTTTGGGCCTTTGCACTTATGAGAAATTGCATATTACGCATTTAAGTTGTTTTGAGCACATGTAGCTGCAGAAATATATATCAAGTTTAAATGCCAAATAAATGAATACATTGCAGTAAAGAATATTAAAGGACTTTTGTAAATATGAATAACAATTATTTTCACAAATAATGAATATCTAGACACATACTACATACACTTCTTTACGATATAAATGAAAAGAATTGCAAAACTTACAGTACTTATCTTAAAACTGATAAGAGTTTTTTAAATAATAAAACTTACAAAAAGAGACTCAGACGTTGGCTCACGAACTTTGACCTAATGCTGATGGGTTTTAGAGGAGCCTTAGTGGAGTAAAATGCCAGAGAATTAGCTGCCAGCTCTTGAGTATTTTCGAGAAAATGGCAAATTAAATATTCGTACAAAGTTTTTTTAAGGATTTAATAAATAAAAATGTGCTGAAAGGTACAAAATTTTTGGGCCCTTGAAATGCGTGGGCCCAGGGCAAATACGCCAGTTGCCTTGCCGATAAACGGGCTCTGTCTTAGCATTCTATGACAAAATACAAGCTTTGCAGCTTTTACTACTTCAAGTCTATTTCTTATTTTACTGTGGATATGTGAAAATTAGAAAAAAAATTCGCTCTGTGGATGAAGAACTACAAGGTATGGAGTGAATATTCACTACTAAATGTATGAAAGCAGGATTAATTTCTTTGTTATTTAATGCTTTCCACCAAATTTTGGCTCTTACATCTTTTGTTTTTTAAAAAAGGTACTTGAAAATCGTTCTCCTTCAGCTTCATATGCCAACAAGAGTGAAAGAGAATCAAGCATAAAATCTATGAGCAATTTCCTTTTGTGCTTCACTTAATAGATTTTGATTTTCTTAGATTGAATCTGTTACACATGCTAAAAAGTGAAAGGGTTCTAAAGCCAAATCCATTTGTTTTTTTAACAAGATCTTTATGTGGAATTTAATTCAGGACAAAGCACTAATTTAAGCCATTCTAAACAAGCACTGCTATTGTTGCATCATCACTCTGAAGAATATTTAAGGCTATGGCTATTGGTTGTAGCTGTTGAAATAGATCCTTCACATGTTTAAATAAATTATAGTCATTCACTAATCTTGATATAGTAATTCACATCCGATATCAATATCATTTTCATGATTTTCACAAATGTTAAGCAATGCAGGCCTATTCATCATAAATGTGGAGATACATTCTATATGACTTCCATCGTACTTTGCTTGGCAACTGGGGTTTCACTGTATCAGGCAGTTCTTTAAGCCACGTTACTTGTTGATGGGAAATGGAAAATATGGTAAAATCTCTGATTTTGTATTTTATCAGCAATTTTAGAGAAATGACTAATTCCAGATTTAAAATCTCTTTATATACCAGTTGATTCAAAATAGATGTTAATGCGATTATTTTTTAAACCATAAGTGATTGAAACATACTTCCAATTAGAAAAGTTCGTCAAATTAAGAGTAGCTTTCAGATATGGCATTTTTTTACTGGGGGGTTGTGTACATATTAAAATACGAAATTTAATTTTAAACGGTCCCTCCTTTCCTACACTTTATATTTAGAAGAATGTTGCTCTTTACTTAAGAAATTTAATAAAACAAATCCTGTGTCTCTACGTGGAATAGTTAGCGAGAGAATTAATTTTGAAAATGATGACTTACACCACTTTACCTACTGTGTTGGCGTCAGTTTTCAGGCAAAAAAATCTTTACTTTAGGGGACCAACTATGAGTTGATAAAATAAAGATTCCATTGTTGGGAAAAGCAATTAAATGTGTTCAAATGTGTGAAATTAACAGGTACAGTTTTACCTAAAGTTATCGGTACTGCTTTCAGTGGCGGCCCGTGGTCAAAACTGTTAGTGCAGCCAGAAGCATATGAGCCCCCCCCCCCCTTTCCTCCGGACAGGATTGGAAAATCTTTGAACGTTGTGAAAAGTCAAATCAATCCTCCTTTCTTTTAAACATGCGAATCGGTCAGTGATGTCCCCATAAAAAAGCTTTGTTTTGATTCAGATATCAATAATTTTAAAAGCTCTTTAAAATTTCCCATGTTTAAAGAATTTTCTCGCTCGCCATGTCCTCTAAATGCCAGTTCTTGCTTACTTAAAAACAATACTGCTTTGATGGGTCATTGTCCATTCATAAGCATCTATTCAGGCTTACCTTCTTGATAAATTCAGCAGTATAAAGTCGAGAGTTTTCCAAACATATATTCTCCTTATCCTGTCCCTCACTTCTCGTGCGAGCCAATCAGTTAGTCGAGTCCTCAAGTTCAGCCGCCGTTAGAAAATCTTTGATCGGCTGTATCAGCTGCATACTCCCTATGCCGGAGAGGATGCTTACGTAGTCGTTGTCATGGCAACGTGGCATGTGCTGCCAATTTTCTTTTCAGCGCTCTGGGCTGAACCAAAGATTTTCCCAATTGAATTGCGGAAAGATTAAAGTGCTTTTTTTCTGAATGAGCGATCCGGCCACAATGTTTTTTTTTTGTTTGGTTTTTTTCGGAGATTTTTTTAATTTACCGTAGGAATTCCACAATTCTAATCTGAATTAAGGAAAATTAGTAAAATAAATTATTTTAAAGTATGTGCTGATAATTTTAAGTGCAGCCCGGCTGTACTTGCTGTATCCCACGAGCCGCCACTGACTGCTTTATAAAATTAGCGATAATATAGTCTTTTAGGGGAGTCTGCCACTGATTACATCACTCTTCTAAGAAGGAATTTTAAAGTGTAAAAGAGAATGGCAAAATAATGGTGTAGGTTACTCTGGTCACTTTCACTAGAAACTGCCAAACATGCTTTACAGGAAACTTCTAACTAAATTAGGATTTGAGGTGTAACTGTGTCTATCGGGTGACTATTAACATGAATTAACGGCAGTTGTGAAAAGTAATCACTTTATTCTCACTTTGGAGACATCCCCTTATTGCTTGGCGTCAAATGCCAAAATTTTCAAATTGATATTTCTCGGAAAGTATTCCACGTAGAGACACGGGATTTGTTTTATTAATTGTTCTAGACAAAGAGCAACATTCTTCTAAATATAAAGGGTAGGAAAGGAGGGGCCGTATAAAAATTAAATTTCATATTTTAATATGTATACAATCCCCTGTAAAAAAAAATGGTCATACCCGAAAGCTACTCTTTATTTGACGAACTTTTCTAATTGGAAGTATGTTTCGATCACTTACGGTTTAAAAAATAATCGCCTTAACATCTATTTTGTATCACCTGGTATATCCATATCAATGACATGAAAATACAGTTTTCATAAATAGTATTAAAATATAGTTTATGACTCATGGAGTTTATTGTATTATTAGGTTTTTATCACTTTTCCCCAGGTTTTTACCGGTAAAAACCTAGTTTTTACGATGGCCTGAGTTTTTACCGGGAAAAAGCCAACCATGCTGTAGGAATTCTAAAGATTCATAACTCACACTCTTTAATTAGTTACAACACAAATTGCAAATTGATTATTTCATATGTTTGCAATTTGTGTTGCATGTAAATTAATTGTAAGCTAAATTAGAATGAGTACTTCCCTCCAAAATTCCTACGTTAATTTAAGACCATCACTATGCTGTTCTTACTTAGTGATTTAGAGTTCAGAAACCTTTTGATTTTAAATGTCTCATAAAAGTTTTTCGTACATTTTATTTATTTTTTGATTGAAACAGCTTTTCTTTCATGCAAAAAAATTGAAATTCAGCTAATATCTTAATACATGTATTATGCATTTGAAAAATAAATAAATAAATGGTATTCACTTTATAGATCAGGAAAAATGAAAGGCTCAATGATTGCACACTTGATTGAAACAGGAGAAATGGAAAAGTAAGTATCTTAAAGTATTTCTGTATATTTGATTAAGCCAATTTTTTTAAACCAACTGAACTCAAGAAAAGTCCCTGTTTTATAATTTTGTTTCAGCAAAAACTCTTGGTTTTAATTTATATACCCAACATGCAAACATCCTATAATTGCCAATTTTAGCTAGTAATAAGAAAATTGATAGTCAGGGATTGTGTTGACACATTGTGCATTTTTTCCCCTTCCTCTAAAAGGACAAATATCCTTGCAAATCATGAGGACCATGAAACTCATTGTTTTAGAAATTTGGATATATTTGAGAGTCCATGTTTTACGTATCTGTTTTAAGCTTGTATTTTTGTGTTTTTATGTATTTTAATAGGAAAAGACTAGAGATCTGCTTGGATCAAGATTTGTTTTTGTCATGGGTTGAGTTGGATCCCTAAGTTTTCTTAAAACGCAGACTGGGACTGACCTAAGCGTTTTCAATTATGGACCTATACATTTTTGTTTGTGAACTTTTTATATACTTAACATTTAAAATACATTATTTAATTCATATGTATTATTATGTAGCAAGTTTGTTAATAATGAAATAATAAGCACAGATGTATTCTTATAATGGAAAAAATTTAATATCTGTGCAATAAAAATTTAACATTAATTATTGATGTTATCAAACCTTGTATGTAACAGCTAATCATTTGATCAAGTGAATAATGATATAACATCTGATCTAATAATTCCAATATCAAATCCTGATAAATGCATGATTGTCGCCGTGGTTCGGAATCGTACAATTTGAGGAGCACAAATGATTTCTTCCATTAAAGTTCTAAAGATTTTCTGTAAATATTCTTGTTTGTTATAAATTTATCACCAGGTGTTGTTTACTAATATCTAATTACTGTCAAATGATTCTAGAAAGTGATTCATCTGAAATGATGTCTTCTATAATTAATTTGGGCTGTGCCTTAATTTGTGGTTTATAAATGTGGTGGACCTAATTTTTTTGTTTAGATTACAGGCCTGTATTTTTTAATTTGTTTACAAGCTGGGCTGCACCTGAATTATTTATTTTGATTATGGACCATATTTTTGTACATGTATTTAACATTTGTGATAGAAAGAGGGGGTGGGGAGTGCCCTTCCTAGAGATGTGCACAGGTCAGAAATTTTAAGCTTGGCCCACCTGAGACCCAAATTGATGTTATTTCCACCCAAGCCCAATACCAAAATAAGAAAATTAAGAAACAGCCTGGTGCATAATCAAAATAAAAAATTCTGGCCCGGCTCATAATCAAATTAGAAAAATTCAGTTTACCTGGCCTGCAATCAAAATAAAAAAATTCAGGCTCACTTGTCCCGCCCAGTGATGTGGGGTGGGTAAATACCCACTGGGTAAGGTAAATATTTTATGGATATTTACCCAAGGCCTAGGTATATACCCCAAAACTGGGTATTTTCAACTTAGAATGGAATAACTGTTCTTAACATTTATGATTAATACCAATTAGATTTCTATTATTGTTCCTTTTTTTTAATACAAAGTTTTTAATTTTAATTTGACTTCATTATGAGTATTTTTACAGTGTTTTTTTTTATTATTATTAAGCTTTTGATTATTTGTCATAAACTACTTTATCAGTCATACTGCTTTTTTTTCACTAACTTTAATAATGAAGGATGTTTTATGGTAGTCCTTAAATTGTTTTGTGCAAGTGACAGCTTTGGCAATATTTTTAATGTGTTGCATTGATTAATATACCTCATAGCTTATTTTAAGTAAACTATTATATCCCAGAGCTTATTTTATGTTTATTATTTTTTAAACTGTGATAGTTTATTATGGCTTGTTATTGAAGTGGAGAGGGGATTATATGCATCTTATGATTGATGTAATGATCACTAAAATAAAAATTACATGCAAATAGTTAAACTAGTAGTTATAAGTAATAGGTTTAAAAACAATTTCTACGGTAAATTTAAACTTTTATGAATATTTCAGATTGATGAACAAAATATTTCTATTTAAAAAAATCATTAATACCAATTTTTTTATAATAAAATTTCCCTTTAACGAATTTTTCAGAGTTACAAATTTGATTTTCGGTCTCCTGAGATTCGTTGTAATTCAGATTTTACTGTCTGTATATATTTAGTATAGTTGAATTTCTCTCCTTTTTTTTTCAAATTGTCAAATACACTGCTCCTTGTTGTTATTCATATTTACAATTTTATTCTAACAGTTATATTTATAGGCTATATTTAATCAAGTATTTTATTCAACATGTATCATATAGCTTCTTTTCATAATTATATTTTTTGAAGTTTTATGAAATTAAAAAGTTGTAAAGGGTTCCTAAGTTTATCGTTTTTCTTTTTTTTTTACTTTATACTTAATATATATATATATATGTGTGTGTGTGTGTGTGTGTGTGAACATCCTTACCCACCAATACAAGCTTTTTTTAAACAATAGTGTTAATTCAAAAATAAATACCCAGGTAATTACCCATTTTGGGTATATACCTGGGTATTTTACATCACTGGTCCCACCCCAATCATATCATGATTTAAGGTACTTCCCTAATCAAGTTATCTAAATAATAAAAGCCGTTGTCTGTCACAATTCTGGGATCGATCCATCGCTTGCGGTACATTGCGGCCATGTTGAAATTTTGATAAAATCAACATTTTATCTCTAACTAAAAGCAAAAACTTTTTATATAATACAAAAGGTCTCTAAAAAAAACTTTTTTTAAAACTTGCAGCTACTTTCAACTCTAAATATCTAACGAGATATCATGCTTTGAAAAAGTATGTAACCAAACAACATACACAGACACGACTTGATTCATTCCTTGATTCTTTGAAAAAAAGTAGTCTCTCATGTAGATCGATTAGATGTCGCAATTGAAACAGGCAAAAATACTCCTTTTGCGTGACAAGCAATACAAGGACAGTTTTATTTAATATTTAAGTTCTATTTAACTGAGAAATTTTGATAGATTTTGGGCAAATTTATTCCGAATGTGTAAAATTTTGTTTGTGCAACACTTAAACACCTATTTGTAGGAATTCTTTTTTAGAAATTGCCAACACTCTTTGAGTTGAGAACATAAATGTGTATTATTGTTGTTTTTGGAAGTCATTTTTTTTTTCATTGCTCTCACCGAAGTGTTTTTAAATGTTAACGGTGTGACATTTGTGAAATCGTATTTTAAAAGTCTTTTAGTGTTTTAGATTGTTTTGGTGACATTTATTTTGTTTTTGTTGTAAGCATTTGTTTAATTTTGAATTTGTTTTAACGGATGGATTTTGATTTCAACAATGCTGAATTGTAACTTTTATTTCAATTGTTTTGGGACATTTGTTTTGTTTTTGTCATAAATCCATAAGCGTTTGTTTAATTTTGAAGTGTTTAATTGAGTGTTTTAGAATGTTTTGGTGACATATGTTTCTGTCATAACTGTTTGTTTAATTTTGAATTCATTTAACTGAATGGATTTTGATTTCAATGTTGTTGGATCGTAACGTTTATTTAGATTGTTTTGAGACATTTTTTTGTTTTTGGCGCAAATCCATAAGCGTTTGTTTAAAAACTTCCCACAACAATGAATTCAAAATTAAACTTCTTAAAAAGTTGCCATTGCCCTCTTCATTTGAAAAACTGCAGTGCTCTTAAACATTAAAGGTGTTAAAATGTAGTGTTTTGTGAAAACTTATTTTAATTCATTTTGATTTCAACATTGTTGGATCATACCTATTATTTAGGTTAATTTGGTGTCATTTATTTTGTTTTTGTTGTATATCTATAATTACTAGCTGTCAAGCCATCCAGCTCCACTGGCCCGTGAAAATTTGCTTTAAAAAATGCCTACCAGTAAGGTAGACTTCGTGCCTCTGTTAACTGTATCAGTCAGTCTAACGACTACGCCTATGATTTTATTTTTTAAAAATTGGAGTCGTGTTTCAACAACTCAACTCTGAACTCTAGAATTTCTTTCTGTTTTCTGAAGATATTGGATTCAACAGAAAGAAATTCTAAAAATTCAGAGTTGAGTAGTTGTTAGACTGGCACAGTTAACACCCCCCTCCCCTTCTGTGTTCGCATTGCGGCAGGAAGACTTTTTATTATACCAACCACTAGGCTCTATTTGTTTTTAGTAGCAGCATAGGTATTAGCGATAAATGACTGTTGCAACTCAGACATGTAGAAGAGGACACATATCAGGTGCGATCGTTGCACACGGCCTGCTTTTTGAATTAAAAAATATATACGATTACGGACAAACTATTGAGCCTTTCCTTCTTAACAGCTTTGGACTGAGCCAACTGGTCAGACCAGGGCTTTTCAGCCTCAGCCATGGCCTTAGCCTTCTTCCTTAGCTGCCTCTTTTTGGATTTGGAAACAACACTCTGCCACTCTCCCACAGCCTCAGGAGGCTGCTCACTTTCGTGAGCCGCACTACCTTCATCCGTGGTGGGGCAGGGTTGTGTAGAAGAAGGGAGGGCAGTGGAAACCACCTCCGCAACCCCCGTTTGAGAGCCGAAGCCCTCCTTTGGAGACTGTAGAACATCTGACGAAGAGGTCGGGAGACTGTAAAACATTTTTCGAAGGGGGCCCTCTGCCTAAACCCCCAACGCGCTCCTTTTTAGACTGCGCGACGAGCGATGCAGTATCATCAATGTTAATATCCACGTCCATATTAACAGGTAAGGCCACGTTGCCGTTGCCAGCAACGTTACCAGGGTGCACCACGAGGAGGCGGGCCTTGCGCACCCCTATTGAGCCTTCATTCAGCTGGTCGGCAAAAGCAAGCGACCCATAGGTTGCTTTTTTTTTTTTTTTTTTTTTGAAGCGGCCCGTTGGCAGACCAGGTGGTCGCCGAAGGCGGGTAGTCCAAAAGTTGCACTTTTTGGTCGCAAAGAAGCCATCGGTGGACCAGCTGGTCACCAGATACAGCCGCTAACCGAAATATGTAAAAGCGGCTCGTACTCTGCATAGACTGGACGTGAAGCGATCGGACCAGTTGGTTGTCGAAGGTGGACCGAAATATGTAAAAGCGGCTCGTACTCTGCATAGGCTGGACGTGAAGCGATCGGACCAGTTGGTTGTCGAAGGTGGACGGCCCGCAGGTTGCAAATTTTGGTTGCGAAGAGGCCCGTGTGCCGTAGGTTGCACAAGCCAGTTGCGAAGCAGTCCGTGTGCTCTAGGTTGCACATTTTAGCCGCTAAGTGGCCATCGATGGCCAAAACTGGTTGCCGAAGGTGCCTAGAAGACTGTATAATTTCAGGTTAGGTAAATTTTAATTAGGACTTTTGATATGTATTGCATAACTGTAAAAAAAGATTGTATTAAATTTATGCCATGTAGAGCAAGGTTTTTTTTTTTTTATATTGAAAAACATAATTTTAACTCAAGAATTCATGTTACACTTCTGAAATTGTACAAGGAACTACTATGACAATTAACCATGCATTTAACAGGATTTGGTATCGGAACCATTAGATAAATTGGATGCTAGACTGTTAGTTATATGACCAAATGATTGGCTGTTACACACAAAGTTTGATAACATTGATAAATAATGTTAAATTTTGATTGCACTTTGATTATACATATATATATATATATATATTTCCATTATGAGAAGAAAATATTTCTGTTTATATTATTTCTTACCAAACTGATATAAGTGTTACAGAAACATATTTTAAATGTTAAGTGTATGCAAAACTTATTTAACCAAAAGTGTATAGGTCTGATTTTCAAAGCAGAGAGGCCTATCCCTGTGTTTTAAAGAATCATGGGAGCACGGCCTAGCCCTGTGTCTAAAATAAATCTTGCTGCTAAAGCCTGGGACTGTGCAGATCTCTAACCTTTCCTCTTTCAGTTTTTCTTTTGGACGTGTTCCTGCAAATCTTTTAGACAAAGATCCCAGGGCGATCAGACAAGAGAGTTTTTGTAATGGATGAAACCCTAGGTTCTTAGTAGTGTCTCATGTACTTAAAATACCTGTGTGTTTGTGGAGCTTACCTTGTGACACCTGGGCAGGTACCAGGTGAGAAAGGTAACTAAAAATTAAGAGTTATTTGACGTAAATTTTAATGGCTGATATTTATATATATTTTGTAGAATATTATTCTGAACTAGTATCATGAAGTCTCAGACACTTTTCATGAACCAGAACTTTTGTCAGACGCTTTAAAGCTCCACAAAAAATAAATGAACTTTATTTATTTTTTAATGTCTGACTTTTATGTGTGTTATTAAAGTAACTACTAAAAAGTTATATTTCATCAGTCAGACAAATATGAATGACCAAACATCCCCTAAATACAAATATTATTCAACCGGGAGTGCAAACGTGAGAGCACTATGCATGCATTTAAGAGCGAGTGAGACGTTCATAACAACTAGGTTTCCCTTCTTAAACTTACCATGTGCTCCACTCTACTGTGTGTGTGTGTATGTGCCTATTGCACGCCACTTAGAATATACAATGCAGTTTGGGTCTGTCAGAGCACATGTTTTGTTGTTTCTGTTGTGTTTGCACATGTTTATATCGTGTAATTTGTTACTGATATTACATTATTTGTGATAGTGAAAACCATGGAAGAAGATAAATTGATGTGTATATTTTGCAAACAATCTCATGACATATTAATATTATTTACCAATGAAACACTTAAAAAATGTAAACAAGTTTTAAAACAGCGAGTAATCCATAACCTAAAATTCAAAGACTTAAAATTACCAGAGGATTTGTATGACAATGGTTACCATCGAGAGTGCTATAAAAATTTCACTGCTTTACCAAAAAAATATTATTCTGCCACTCCAGAATATCCAAAAAGTGCTAAAAAAAAAAAATATTGAGTGACTCTGAGAAAACATCATTAGCATCGACATCAAGGCTACCAAGTAACCTTAGTATTAATAATGATCCATGTGTACAATCTACCTCAAATCAAACAAATAATTCTACAGCTTTAGATTCAGATGTAGTATCAAACTCAAGTTCAGCTAATACTATGTCTGAACCTAATGTAATACCTGAGCCAAGTGTTGAACCTAGTGTTGAATCTGAATCAGTTGAGCTGGTGTCACATATTTCCGAGGAACCTTGTGCGACTTATGATTTTGTCGATGATTACGATGTTTAAAAAATAAACAAATACTTGCTGTAATTAATCATAATTATATATTCTTCCTTAAAATTATTCTAACTGGTATCTTTTTTACAATAAAATAAAAATAATGCCTTATAAAACAAAATAGCTCCTAATCTATTCATTATTTCAAATACATGCAATAAATAAATTTACTTTAATATTTATTAATTATTAACTTAACATTAAAGATCACTTTATTGAAGTAAGGATGCAAAAATTTTGGATTGAAAGTAGTAAGTATTTTTAATACATTTGAATTTTTTACTCTGAGATGCATGCGCATAGTGCTCTCGTGTTCGCACTCCCGGTTGAATAATATTTGTATTTAGGGGATGTTTGGTCATTCATATTTGTCTGACTGATGAAATATAACTTTGTAGTAGTTACTTTAATAACATACATAAGTCAGACATTAAAAAATAAATAAAGTTAATTTATTTTTTGTGGAGCTTTAAAGCGTCTGACAAAAGTTCTGGTTCATGAAAAGTGTCTGAGACTTCATGATACTAGTTCAGAATAATATTCTACAATATATATATAAATATCAGCCATTAAAATTTACGTCAAATAACTCTTAATTTTTAGTTACCTTTCTCACCTGGTACCTGCCCAGGTTTCACAAGGTAAGCTCCACAAACACACAGGTATTTTAAGTACATGAGCCACTAATAAGTACCTAAGTAATTAAAAAACTTTGTAAAAAACACACATAAGAAGTAAAAGGAAAGAAGATACGCGTTTCGTTCAAAAATTGTTTTGTACTTCTTCAGTCCAAGCCCTTTGTCGTAAAGAACACAGGGAACTGAAAAGAGAAAAACAAGCAAGATGTTGCCACAAGGGGCAAAGAAAAGTCGAACAAAACCACGGAGAGGGGAGAAAAAAAATTAAAAAAGGGGGATAAAAAGGAAAGGAAAAAAGCACAAAAAATACAGAAATAAAAAAGGAATAAAGAACCATTACCCAGCACTTAGATTGTCTTGTGAATGATGGTTCTTCCGTTCCTTTCGTTCATTCTGCTTGGAAGTTGCTGTTGTAAGGTTCTTTTCACTCACTTTCTTCGTCTACCCCCCCTTTCCCCCCCCCCCCCCGTTTCTTTAATGTGTATGTACGTGTGTTACTGTCTTTCTTTTTCGTTTTTATTAAAAAAAAAAAAAAAAAAAAAAAAATTATATATATATTTATTGTGCTGTCCTGTTCGTGGTTTTTATTAAAAAAAAAAAAAAAAAACGTGTGCTATTTGTTTTTTGTTTGTTCTGTTTTCTCTTTTTTGTGTGTGTGTTTGTACTTGTGTGTTCCCTTTTATGCGTATCCTCTTTCCTTTTACTTCTTATGTGTGTTTTTTACAAAGTTTTTTAATTACTTTATCGTTTAACACCAGTATTTTGAGTGTTTTTTCAGTTGTTTTGTTTATTTGGACTATTAACACTCACTTTTGTTCTCTCTTTTCTTCCTTCCTTCTTCGTGTGCTTTTTCTTGCTTATTTCTTTTCTGTTTTTGTGTTTTCTGTATGGATTCATCTTTGTTTAACCGTTTTTCCCGTTTACGATTGAAACGTTCTCGTTTCTTGAATCATTTAGGTTTTCTTGTTCGATGCAAACGCAGTAATGTCATTCCTAAGTTCATTGACATTAAGTGCAATATTCATGGTTCTTCTCGTGTTGATAAGGCTCTGAATAGGTCTAAGTGGGCGGTTTTACAGGCTTTTATTCAGGATGCTCGTTATAAAGTTTCGATTCTTGAATCTGATCTTTATGATCTCCATTTGCTTTTGAGTAAGTCTTACCCTGCGTTTGCTAACTGGGAAAAACGGAATTTCGCTTATGTTGAACAACGTTCTATTTCTCACAGAACTACTTTGGATAAGAAATTCCAAGCTCTTCTTCCGGTTAGGTCTTCCCTCGGTTCTGTTAGTCCTCTTGTTCAGGACACTGTTGTTAATTTGTCTTCACATGTTTTAACTGATTCTCAGAGAGATGCTCTTAGCTTAGGTTTGAATTTTTCTCGTGTTAGTAACGTTTCGGTTTCCAAACTTATTGCTCCTATGGAAAACTCCTTTAAAAATAGTAAACTCTCTTCTAACCAACTTGATACTTTGCGACATCTTATTGCTAATACTATCTCTTCAAATAATATGCATGCCAAATCTAACCTTTCTCGTTCTCAAAAAACTGCTCTCAAAGAACTTAATTCTAACCCTAATTTACTCATTACTAAAGCTGATAAAGGCGGCCAGACTGTTTTACTTGATAAATCTTCTTATGTTGATTGTATTAATAACATGCTAACCACTGGTCCATACACTAAATTAAATTCTGATCCTACTAACAGTCACCTTTCTGAAATTAAACACACTGTGAAGTCCTCTGTAATCTTAAATGCTCAAACTAAACGTTATGTTATTCTTTCTATTGCTAACTGTGCTCGTTTCTATGCCCTTCCTAAAATTCATAAACCTTCTCTTGCCTTTCGCCCCATTGTTTCTAACATTGGTACTGCTTCTTATAACCTTGCACGTTTCCTCTCGCATACTCTTTCACCTTTGACTGCTAGTAATACCCACACTGTTAAAAACTCTTATGATTTCATTAACAAAGTTAAACTTCTTTCTCCTACTAATTGTAAAATGCTTTCTCTTGATGTTAAATCTTTATTCACTAATGTTCCTATCCAAGGTGCGATTGACTGTTTGGAAAAGCGTTTACGCGAGTTTCATTATTCTTCTATTGAGATTAAAGAGTTTATAGCTTTAGTAAGCGTTTGTATTAAACAAACTGCTTTCATTTTTAATGGCTCTTTCTATAAACAAACCGAGGGTCTTGCTATGGGTAATTCTCTCTCACCTCTCTTATGTGATATTTATATGCATTATTTTGAAGAGAAGCTCTTCAAGGTCTTTAATTTTCCGTGCTGGGTCAGATATGTTGACGATACTTTCGTTCTAGTGGATTCCAATTGTGATATTTCTAATTTACTTTTGATCGTTAATTCTGTTGATCCGTGTATCCAATTTACTCTAGAAGAGGAGTGCAACAATTCTTTACTTTTTTTGGATGTTCTTGTTTCTAGGAATCCTGACGGTTTCTCTACTTCTGTTTTCCGCAAGCCCTTTTCTATATCTTTACCTCCTCATGCCCGTCTAATCATCCTTACCAGCAAAAACTTTCTGCTTTTTACACTTATGTGTTTCGTGCTATCAAAATTTGCTCTGATTCTTCTTCTCTTAATAATGAAATTAGTTACTTAAAATCCTTAGCTGTTTCTCGTGGTTTTAGCCCCTCTATTATTGATAAAGCTGTTTCTAAATTTAATAAGCCTAATACTTCTACTAATACTATTAATTTTCACAACGAATTAATTGTACTACCTTTCTTTTCACCTTTATGCTACAAAATTTCTAAACTTCTCAAAAATTTCGGTTTCAAAGTCATTTTTAAACCTGTTAATAAACTTAAATTTTCTTCCCTTAAGGATCCTATTCCTACTGAGAACCGTTGGGGTGTTTATTATATTCCTTGTGAATCTTGTGATTTGGGCTATATTGGTCAGACCAGAAGAGCTCTCAAATTTAGGCTCAAAGAGCATGAGAGATATGTCTCTAAGCACGAACTTTCCAAATCTTCTATTGCCTCACATTGTTGGAATTCCAATCATCGATTTCAGTTTTCTAAGGCTAAGATTTTGTGCACTCCTCAGTCTTTGTCCCATCTGGATTTTTTGGAAGGTTTTTCCATTACCCAGCACTTAGATCGTCTTGTGAACGATGGTTCTTCCGTTCCTTTCGTTCATTCTGCTTGGAAGTTGCTGTTGTAAGGTTCTTTTCACTTTCTTCGTCAACCCCCCCTTTTTTTACCCCCCTGTTTCTTTAATGTGTATGTATGTGTGTTACTGTCTTTCTTTTTCGTTTTTATTTTAAAAAAAAATTATTTATATATATATTTATTGTGCTGTCCTGTTCGTGGTTTTTATTAAAAAAAAAAAAAAAAAACGTGTGCTATTTGTTTTTTGTTTGTTTGTTCTGTTTTCTATTTTTTGTGTGTGTGTTTGTACTTGTGTGTTCCCTTTTTTATTATTTTTCTTTATTCCTTTTTTATTTCTGTATTTTTTGTGCTTCTTTCCTTTCCTTTTTATCCCCCTTTTTAAATTTTTTTTCTCCCCTCTCCGTGGTTTTGTTCGACTTTTCTTTGCCCCTTGTGGCAACATCTTGCTTGTTTTTCTCTTTTCAGTTCCCTGTGTTCTTTACGACGAAGGGCTTGGACTGAAGAAGTTCAAAACAATTTTTGAACGAAACGCGTATCCTCTTTCCTTTTACTTCTTATGTGTGTTTTTTACAAAGTTTTTTAATTACTTTATCGTTTAACACCAGTATTTTGAGTGTTTTTTCAAGTACCTAAGGTTTCATCCATTACAAAAACTCTCTTGTCTGATCGCCCTGGGATCTTGGTCTATTTATTTTATTTTTTACTTTACCAGTTTTTAATAACTACAATTGATAAAACAATAAAGATGGTTTCTAATTTATTTTTTTAAGTAAAGCTTTTATATGTGTCTGACACAAGTTTTAAGAGTAAAGGTACTTTTATTATTGTTTTTTTCTTGTGACAAACTGAAATTAAGAAAATCCATGTTAATGTTGGAACTTGTACTATTATTTGTGGTTTATTTAATCCATGGATCTTAACTGCTATATTAAAAGTTTTAATTTTATGCATGTGTACATATATCTTCTCTCATATACAACTGTTTTAATATTATTTTGTCCTAGCTTCTAGCTATATAAATTCATTTTCATTTAGGTTGAAGAATTTGCTAAAGCTAAGATTAATTGAAAGTGGCTGGCGAGAACAGATGAAGGCAGAGTGCAAACGTAATAATATTTTCTCTTATCTGTACACTTTAAAAAAATATCTTTATGCAGTGTGGACTTTTTATATATTTTTTTTGCTCTAACTCAGTGCTCCCCAACCTTTTTATTGCCGTGGACCAGTCAACGTTTGATAATTTCACAGCTGCCTGCTGAGAGGAGGGAGGGGGAAGTTATTTGTTTATATTTTGGGTTATTTTGATTTAATAATTTTAATTTCATTGTATTTAAACACGCCTTCGAAATAAAATATAAAATATGTATGCTTAAGTTTAAAACACTCGAATAAAGTCTAAAGTGATTTAACATTTAACTCACTAGAATGCTAAATCAATGAGAATACCCAAGCTTGTTTCTTTGCAATGAATCAATTCCTCATTGCAAAGAAACTATTTGCAAAGGTACTATTTGATCCATGGACCGGTACTGGTCCGTGTACTGACGGTAGGGGATGACTGCTCTAACTAATAAAATAAAAAACTTGCATGAAGACTAAGTTAACCCATTAGTGATTCGTAACTTATTAGTTCAAGCAAAATCGGCATAGTTTTAATTGAAGTTTTAAGTACCATATTTTCCTGCCTATAATCTACGAATTATCTGTAAAAAAGTTGAAAAATTTAAGATGCATATATTATACGCCTCTGCAGATTATCTTTTTTTTCCTTAAAAAATTTTTAGTATGGAATTTACAACAAAATTCAATAACAGGTGGCTCCAGTAAAATACATCTTCTAATTAACATTAAAATACTGAGTTTTTACTAAACCGTAAATACTTTTAAACATTCTGTTTAAAAAAAAACAGTACCTAATTATATTTTGTTAGAGTGAAAAAATATGGTGTAACATACGTAATTGTATAAGGCATTTTCTTTGCATTAATGCAGTCCTAGTTTCAAAATGTGTTGCTTTAATTGCCGTGCTAAATCTTTATTATATGTAATTTCTGCATAGCTTGAAACTTGAAACATTTTCCCTCTGCACTTTATTCAAAATCCATCCATAAATAAGGAGCTTGCGAACAGACAGCTGAAAAGAATTGATAACTAGCAAGGATCTAGTTGTGTGTATAATTCTGAAATAATGCTTGTTTTAACACTCAAAGATGGCTTATCAGCAGTGGCGGATCTAGGAATATGTTAAGGGGGGGGCTACAGAGGAAAAAAATATTTCATATTTTAACCCTAAATTTTAGAATTACTTAACTAAATTAATTATTATTTAACTTTATTAATTTCAGTGTTTAATTAATTAATTTTAATTAGTTTAAGTTTTTATACTGTATACACTCACTCAAAAGGTATTCGGGTGTAAACCGAGTTTTCTTAACTTTGTGAAAAACTAATTACTTTTTTAAAAACCGCACGCCTGAAAAGAAACATCAATCAGAACCTATTGTTATGTATTGCATGATGAACTTTCATGGAAAACAATACTTTAATTACGAAACCGATAGCGAAAATTGTACTTACTCTCAGATACCTTTTTATGAGGGTATTATAAGGCCGAATCTATAGTACTCTGCTAAGGATAATGTGAAAAATTATTTTTCGTATTTCTAAATTTAAGAAATGGTATGTTCAACTAAAAATGTTTCGTTTTATTTTTTTATTTTTTTTTAATTAAGCTAGCTCGTCCTCTTCACAAGTCTGCCAATTAGCTGTAGTCAATCTCCTTGATTTTTTTTTTACAGAATATATCAATTACATCATTGATGTTGACTGTCCTATCTTTATGGATGTTTGCGAGAGCTAGTCCATTTAGCCTCGTCTGTCCCATCGAGCTACGTAAGTATGTTTTAAGGCGCTTCAAAGTCGAAAAACTCCTCTCTGCCGTGCTAGTTGTGACTGCAATCGTCCCAAATATTCGGAGAAGAATTTCCACAGTCGGAAAGAAAGATCTATCACAGTCTTTGAGACTTTCAGAAACTGATTCTGGTTTTTTGATAGCATTCTCCCATTTGGTTCGCCATAATTTGAACTCCGATTTTAATTGAAGTTCCGAAGTTTTAAAAAACCTGGAATATTTCAAAGCTGCTTGAATAATATTACTATCGTCATGAATCGCGTTTTTTGATGGAATGAGACCTTCCAGTGGTAAAATTCCAGTAAACTCTTTGTTAAACCTCAACTCTAGTTGGGAAATAAAATGATCTATCACAGGCAAAAAAAATACTCTTCCACATTGCTTGCAGTAATATTTTCCCTATTGATTTGTTTTCTGCATATTCTAGGAATTTTAACTTCGCTGTTTATATCTTCAGATACTTTTAGACAATCTTCAAAAATATTCCCGAATTCCAGAACATCGTTTCTTCTTATATTTTTTAAAGCTTCAATTACATTCTGAACGTGACTCAGTGCTGATGAAATGTCCAGCTTAGGACTCTGCAGCGTCTGACTAAGCTTTAATGTGAACGAAAGGCAATATGTTGTCACTGCAAGAGCAACAACAAAATAACCTCTTCTCATAGCAGTGCTATACATGCATGCTTTGGTTGCTGCTTCAGAGTCGGTGTTCCTACTTGCTACCATTTCATCTAGCAAGGTCATGACAGGAAGAAATAGTTCTTTAAATGTAAGAAGAGTGTCATGCGATTCAACCCATCTTGTTGGGCACATTGCTTTCAGTTTGGATTTTTTCGTTTCAGTGTTGTTTGACTCAGAAATAATATTTTGTAAGGCGTTTGACCTATTAGCTGAAGCAGACAGAAAAACACACACAGTTGAAACAATCCCCATCATGTTTCTGACAGCAGGTAACTCACATGTTTTTGAAATTGCAAGATTTAAGGAGTGACTGAAACAATGCGTATATATAGCCAAGGGCTGTTGTGCCAATATAAGAGCCTGCACACCATTAAATTTTCCAGCCATGTTTGATCCTCCGTCATACCCTTGTCCGCAAAGGTAGTCGTAACTTAGTCCAAGGTCTTCCAACTGTTTGTCGATTTCTTTCTTGATAGCGATTCCCGTTGCTGACTTCAGCTCTGAGAATCCTAAAAATTCTTCGTTTGTTTCAAAAGTGTCAGAATTTACATATCTAACCGAAAATGACATTTGCTCCTTCGTACTAGCGTCTGTTGTCTCATCACACAAAATAGCATAGAACTTGGCTTTTTTAACATCGTTTACTATTGCAGTCCGTATACATTCGGCAATACATTCTATCACTTCATTCTGAATAGTTTTACTGATAAAAGTACTGTTCCGGCCACAGGTATTTAAATGATGTTTCAGATCTTCATCGCCAGCATCCATCCGGAACGATAAAAGACTATTAAATACTCCGCGTTTGCCAGATAGCAGACATTCTTCTTTGTCTTTCATTTCATCAAGTACACCATCATCACGATGACCTCTCAGGGGTAGATTATTTCTAGCACAAAATAATATAGTTTTTACGATGGGTCTAAGCCTTTTCTTGTTTTTCTCAATAAGAGCAGTTTTTGTGATATCAAGGATAACAGCAATGTTCGCGTTAGCTCCTGATGATTCCATGGATTTGGAAAATTCTAAGGCTTTTTCAACAGAGAATTTGTGATATTGAGTATTTTCGTGATGTCGAAATTCATCAATGGCCTTTTTTAATTTTGTAAGTGGTAGTTTTACCAAAGTTTTCAAAGCCTAAAACAAAAGGTCTAAAATTAATTTCTGTATTTCAATTATTCTACTTTTGCATGCTAATTAGTATCACATTTGTGTTTAACTAAAAAAGCAATACATACATAATTTGAAACAACTCTACTACAATATTAAATAAAAGTAATTTTCGCCAATTAGGAGTTTTTTAATTAAAAATTACCTGACTTCCTTTTCCAGCACCAGATGAGGCAAACAACACGCACATCTTGCAGAAACCTCCGTTAAATTTGGCACTATAAGCTAACCAATTGTATTGGTCTAACCATTCCTGGTTGAATTTTCTTTGTTGTTTTCCCTCTTTTTGATACAGGAATTTATATCCATTATCAGGTCGCCAAGTTTCTTTTAGAAATTTTAGCTTTTCACCATCTTTTAATATATTACCAACAGCTAAGCCTATGTCATAGGGCTGATGAATTTCAGAATCATTATCTTCCTGTAAATTTTAATATCTTTTCACCAATTAAGTAGGACTAGGAGGCATCGCAGTATTCAGAATTTTAATAAGTTCACTTTAAAATTTTAACAAAAATTGAGAATCACTAAATTTGCAATCCAAAATTTCATGGACTACTCACATAATTAAAGAAAAAAAAGAAAGGTGTTAAATAAATAAATAAATAAAAACTTGGAATTAAACACACAGAACAGTAACAAAAAACCGTGCATGCGTTTCAAGAGACAGAAAATGTCTTCCCTTTATCAGCTGTAAAGAATTTGCAAACTCACACATACGTAGGAAATCAAAAGTATCTCTTTGTTACCCACCAGCGAGTCTTGCCATCGAAGGAGGGGGGGGGGGGGGCATGTGCTGTATAGATTTCCATATAATTTGCACGACGCGATATGTGAATTGACCTTCAGATTTATGGAGCATTTACATTAATGTCAGATCATACATTCATGCTACTGTGTGCTAATTTCTACGTAAATGTTTTTAAAACTCCCTAGAAAGTCGAATTGCTTTTTACGAATTTTTGATGCATCAGTATATTGACTGTACGACCTAGAAAGAATGTATTCATGGATTTTGCAAAGAAAAAAATACTTATTAAGCCTTTAGAGAGAAATGTTTAAATAGATGAATAAAAACTTGATTGCAAAAGATTATTTGAAAAATTTTATTTCAGGATGATTCAGAACTTTTGTTCAAAAATCTACGTGCATGTTAAGAACGCGATAACAAACTAGAATCACATAGGAATATGGGGTCGCAAACGCCGCCTTCATGAACAATTAATAATCACTCTGAATAAATTGTTGAAGTATTAGCGAAATTTTTCTTAAATAGGTTTCAGCAAAATTAGATAAATTCTCCAAGTATTGCATTATTCAAATAAAAGAGGATTTCAATACTACGCATTTTTAGGGATGCGCTTTTTGAACAAGTTTAATTAGTTTTTCCCGAAATCATGATCGGTACGGAACGTTGACCATTAATTCAGCACGTATTTTCAGTATGTTTATTATTACTTGGTGCATGAAGACAGCTTTTGTGACCCCAGATTCCTATGTAATTCTGGTTCGTTATCATGTTTTTGAACTAACATGTAGATTTTTGAACGACAGTTCTGAATCGTACTGTATAAATCTAAATCTATCCACATTATTTTCCCTGTAAAATTTCGAAGTCATTTTTATTTCTTTACCTTTTATTTTCTCCGAAATTTCCTCCGAATTGTGTAATGAAATAGATAAATAACTATAGTATGCTGTATATAATGCTATCTTGCTTTGATTTATTGGAACTTGAAAGCTAATTTAATTCTTTCTTATTCATTGCATATTGAAATAATTTTCCTACTTTGGACTTTATATTTTGAAGAAAATCCTTGACCATCAAAACAAAAGCAATATTAAATCGTTTTGCATGAATTTTTATTTATTTATTTATTTATTTATTTATTTATTATTATTTTTATTATTATTATTATTATTTGTAATGAAAAAATTAAATGAAAAAGGAAGTTTCTCCCTAAATCATTAGTAACATTAAACAATTGTTTTCTTCTTTTTGGTGATTTTCTAAATGAACCAAAGTATCAGCTTACATAAATCATATAAAATACAGTTTAACAAGAGTAGACTAAATCATGAGCGCCGATAAGAGACAGGGCCGTATCCAGAAAAAAAAAAAGAAAAAAAAAAAAAAAAAAAGTGAGGGTCCAAACGTTAGGAAGCCCTCACCAGTGGCCGAGAGGTTTTGCTTTCGAAACTGGGAGGCGAGTGGTGCCAGGTTCAAACACCAGTCGTGCCGTCGACCTAGCCGTTCGGAGTTTTCCGTGGTTTCCTCCGAAACCACGCGTAAATACGGGCTAGGATCCCTTGGAAAGATCCCCCATGGAGAGCATTACCTTTATAGGCGTAAGACCCTAGTGCAGTCAATTGGCCTTAATCCACAAACAAACAGACCAAACGGTGAAAAGGCAGAATTTTTAACAAAAGGACGTTATCATTATTCTTTTATTTATCAAAATCGAAATTTCAGGGGGAGAGGTCGGAACCCCTGGATACGGCCTTGATAAAGGGAGTACTTGCCTCTCCTTTCCCTAGTGATTTAGTATATTGGTTTATGGTGTTAAAAGTGCATCACAAAGCAAAATCGAAACTGAAATTGTTATAAGTGTGAACCCCTCTAGAATAATTTTTTTTAAGTTTGCCCTAATAGAAAAATTATGGGCTCCGATGGACTAAATTAAGATTAATTTTTTGAGAAATAATATGACTTTTAAATAGATTTTGAAAAACTTTAATGAGGTCCGAGATTTGAAAATGTCTCTTCAGAAGCTGTATTATGCACTTTTACAAACGATGAACTTATATAGTTCATGAAGCATCTAGGAAAAATTTTAACTATACATTATTGTATAATATATATGTATATTCATTTTGCTATGCAAATTTTATTCTTAAGAAACATTTTTTTAAAGAATTGCTTAAGGTATTTAGATTTATTGTTTATAAAAGTGGACGTTACAGTTTGTAAAGAAACACTGATTTTTTTCAATTCTTTATCATAATTAGTTTGTTTTTAACGCTGCTAAGAACCATATGACGAGTGTATATTTTGTCAAGGAACAACCAAAATAACAACATAAATATATCGTATTATTATTATTATGACCAAAACTTAAAAAAAGATTTTACCTACGGTATGTTATTTTTATTTTACTTTTAAATATTAAAAGCATAACTGTTAACGCTCCCGATTTTTTCGGGAAATTTTCCACCACAAATTTTAAACAGTCTTAGCTTAGTTTACATTAAAAAATTTAGACTTTAACAATACAGTGCTACATAAAATTTAGTGGTGGAAAATCTCCCGAAAAAAATCGGGAGAGTTGCCAGCTATGTAAAAGAGATCTGCTAGCAGAGAAAATAACTGTTTACAATAAAATATATAAAAATATTTGTTGCATATTATTACCGGAAATTATAGTTACTCTTAGTGTGCAACCAGAAAAAGAAAGAGACAATTTTAAAGATTTTATAAAAAGTGCTACATACAAGCAGTTAAAATATGTAGCGTAAAAGTCTTATAATTGCATCCTTTTACGCGAAAACATTCTAAATTGATTTTTAATTGAAAAGCTGTTGAGGTAGGAAAGTGTTTAATTAATTTCACCATTTACAATGGGTAAAATGCTCTAACGTGTTAACTCTAGCTATTATTACTATCGTGAGCGCAGAGCAAGTTTTTTGTTTGTTTGTTTGTTTTGGTGGTGGGGAGGGGAGGCACAAATGGAATTCAAGAGTAGGGACGTTTAGCTGAAATTTTGAAACAAATGTCTGAAATCAAAGGATTTCGAGACATAGTTTTTTTTTTTTTTTTTTTGGGGGGGGGGCAGTTTTCTTACCTTCGACGCTACTCTTATGATTGTTATTGTATTTTTCCCTGAGGAATATAGTATGCAGTGTTTAAAAGTGCATCTTGCGCTACCAGTCTGGAAAATAAAAACTCGTTTTCTCCTGAAACGTTTAGTCAAACCAGTTTCATTTTATGATTACTTAAGATTTTAAAGAATTTATACTATTTAAATAAAAAGATAAAAAAAGAGAACAAAATATAAGTAAATATATTTTCTTCCAATTAGTTACATCACCGGCCAAGCTTTTTTTTTTCTTTTTTAAGGGAAGTTTTAAACAACCAGAAGGGAAGAAAATACTGATGTTTACCTTTTATTTATTGATTTATTAAAACATTAGCTTAATTGTAAAGATTAGAACTGAAAATTATCAAGTACGTTTTCAATATCTTTAACATTTAAAATACCCATTTTAAATATCTTATGTGACTCATTTAATTTGAATAAATTTTGTTCAGTAAAATAAATAAATAAAAATCGCCATGCTTTTTATTCATGATTGCATCACACACAAAAAGAAAATGTCGACTTTTGTAAGCTGTTGTCTTCTTAAAACTATTTTTTTACCAAATTACAGCAAAATTTTAGAGTAAAACATTCACACAAGTTAATGCATATTCAAGTAAAAAATATAGCCTGAGATCTGTCCCCTTCCCAAATGAAAGTATTTCTATGCCCTATATTTTTTTACAATGGGCATTTTTTTACCATGGATTATTTTTTTCTTTTTCAGAAGGCGTTTTTTCTAGGCATCTTTTTTTCCCCGTTAACTCCAAAAATTATGCTTTAAATAAACTTGATACTTTGTATAAAACACATAGAACAGTAAAAATAAACTGTACACACGTTACAAGAAACTAAATAGCCTCCCTTCATCAGTAATAGAAAGTTTTTTTTTTTTTTTTTTTTTTTTTAGTTAACACAATAACAATTTAGTCGCGATAAATCCTACACTCACTGGCTCCAAGCCTGGTTCAGTCATCAAAATGAGGTGATATATAAAATTTATGTCTAACACAATCAAGAATTATATGCAGGAAGTAGTTTTAAATAATTAAATTGAACTTACCTGTTTATCATTCACAGAAGCAGATGGTTGGTTTGTTCCATCTGAGCTATCCATAGAATCCTTTCCAGTACACGCAGCGGTGTTTTCATAAACATCCAATTCACTTGTTTTCTCATTGTCAATTTTTTCTTTTTTAAAAAAGGATAAAATTGAGTGATTCGACGCTTTTCGCTTTTTTTCCATTTTTATTTACTTAGTAACCTGAAACTGCACCAATATAATCTCCTAGCGAAATCCGAATGAAGTACAAGATTTCTGACGACACCTTTTCCAGGCGTAGTTTCAACTACAATATCTGATTTGTCATACCAGTAGATGAATGAAAATTTGTCTATGGTCATAGCCATCACGTGATTACCATTGGCCACAAAGATGAAAAAAAAGTCCACTTGTTGGACTGTCGGGGGTAGCGGATTGGTAACAGCGGCCTAAATAGAGGTGCGGCACTAGCATTGTGTCGGTATCTCTCAATTTCAGTAATCTTTTGAAAGAGAGAATTCTTCCTAGACATTTGTTAAAAGACCGTTTGCGAGTACTGAGACGGCTGCAAGATCAAAGGATTGACGGATTACTTTCTAATCTGTTCGAGGTGTTAATGGACAAAGATCTGAGTACGTAGAAAGGTACCTGCGAGTGCCCAGACGGGCCACCCAAGATACATGTGTGAAATCTGTGAGGATGACAGATGTTAGCTTTCTTTTTCGGCTCCTCTGTTTTCCTTAGAGGAGACAAACTTTGATCGATTCTCATCTCTGAGAGCGCTGGACACCTTGAATTCTTCTTTGAAATACGAACCACCTTTATTTCGGTACCTCGTTAACTTGAATGTATGTGTGGAAATTCATATTGGATGTAAATAATGTATTAGTCAAGAGAGAACAAGTTTAAATTTATTGATGAACCAACTTAATTTAATTATTCATCCACATTTATTAGCTTCCTGAGCAGTCAATGATTTCAGACAGAAGGGGGGGGCTTGAGCCCCCAAAGCCCCCCCCCTGGATCCGCCACTGCTTATCAGCAAAATCATTTGGGGAGGGGGGAATCAGCCAGACATCGTAAGTGAGACAGCTGTTTTTGTTTGAATGCCTGAGAGCGGATAAGAAAAACAAAGTTGTGTAACGGAACGGAGCGTCTTCTTAAAACTAATAAAGATAATTTTCCTTCTCAAAAGAATAGTACACGTAAGTGTTTTTTATCATATATTTTTTTCTCTTTTATGAGGCATGTCTCTAAAATATTTACAATGTATGTACACAGGGCTGACGCTAGGTACGGACAAATGGCGCAGCCCCGGGCTTCGCTAAACCTGTGCCTGTGGTTTTTTTGGAGGAGGGCAAGATTTAGAAAATAAGCTATTTTTATTCCTACTAGAAAAAGGATCAGTTTGGCAGTCTTCTCGTTCTCTGTTTAGTTTATGCGAAAATATAACTAAAATATAAATGTTTGTGAAAAATATGGATTAAAAGAATTGAAGTTATTTCCAGAAATCTTTAACGTGTATGCAGCCTCGTACGTTCATTTGAATGAGCTCCAAGTGAAATGATATCGGATGTTCCCATTTTGACTGTGGATTATATGGTGCTGTGTACCATCTGTAAACAACTTCTTTTTTTTTCTTCACTGAAAAATGTGCATGCGGATTATATGCCGCTGCAGATAATAGGCAGGAAAATATGGTACTATAACGCAGTGCGTTAGTTCAATACCAATGGATTACAAAATAAAACTTGTATCTATGTTATTTTATTGGAGAAGTGTAGAAAATTCATAAGACTATTTTAAATTTCAAAAGAGAGTACTTATTTCTTTTTCTGAAGCATATAAATTCTGTTTCTTAGGTATCTTGATACAGCATGCTTTTGTTTCTCATTTATATCGTTTGATACAGCAGATGTCATGGTTTTTAAAAATGTTCCACATATTATGTAATGCTTGAAACTTGAAGCAAAATGTATAAATTTAAAAGTTTATGAATATTATGTTAAAACTCTTTACACTTGAACTAGCAACACACACACTTGAACTTACAATTTTTGTCTCAAAGACAGGGACCAATTTGCAGAGTTGGGGTCCAGGGCAAAAGCTTCATTGGGGGGCCCCCTGAAAACTTTCTTAAACCTTACAAAGAAAGTTTTATATCACACCATAAAAAGAAGGATGTTATAAGAGCATCTATTTAATCAAGATGCAAAGTGAAATGCAATTGCTAGATAATAATATTTCAGTTCTATTATTAAATTTTAAATTGTTAATTTCATTCTGTATTTTTCAAGTAGCTAGTTATGCATTTCTTTTTGTATCTATTTTCCTAATGTTTATATCAGAGTATTTATTTATTTATAGTGGGATAGATTTTCACTTCACTCTAATTAGGAAGCTATTTTATATTTTCCAACTGAAAATCAGCTCTATGGTTTCCTTGCAATCAGCTTACGTCACCATGTGGGCCATGCCTAAATAAGTGCATTGAATTATTGCCCAAGACTATTTGTACAGGAGAGAGTTTGCAGCTAAAGCACCCTCCCCTCCCCCTTATGTGTGAAATTGCGAAAGAAATACTGATATCACTGGTATGACCAACAAGAAATGACTATACAGGGGCCCCACAAAAGTGCTAGGCCTAGACCCTCCGAATGTCTTAGTCGGGCTCTGATACTCTTACTCTCCAAGAATTGCAAGATCATTTGAAAAATTTTTAAAGTCGAAGAGGACGTTTATGCTGTGTGTCCTAGGCAGTGCCGATCCTAGACCTTCATCCGCCCTTGTGCAAATTAAAATTGGCCTCCCTTTTTTACAAACCTTAAGCTTTAAATGTTTAAATAAATTACTATTAAACACTTGAAAAAATTGTCTAAATATAAGTATGAAATGGATGAAAATCAAAGAGAGAAACATAGTAAAGTACACAATTTATTTTAAGACTAGTTTAAACACACCATTTAGCTAAAAAAAGGTGTGATATAATGCTATCGCTATGAAGTAGTGACAGAGTAATTATTAAAGCTAGTTTCTCAGTGTCTTATTCTAATTTAAAATAAAAGTTTGCAAGTAGGATAATTTGGGGGCCTGGGTGCTTTGCCCCAAATGCCCTGCCGAAAATCTGTCCCTGCACAAAAATCTAAATTTGCAAGTCAAAAGTTGAAATAAACTGTTATATTTTATCGTAGTTTACTTCATTCACATTTGACTCTAACAATTAAGTATCATGCTTTGGTATATAACTGTTTTATCACACTGTGTAATTGTTAAAAAAAATTATAGATGTAGTACTTTTTTTAATGAAATGTAAAGTTTGTTAAGATATACTGTTTCTTCATTTAAATAGGAATTGTGAAGGAGCGAGATATTCATAGAATTACAGTAGATGAACTTGTAAAAGAAGTCACTCAGAAAGGAAGAGGTAAAAATATGTCCACCTTAAATATTTTATAATTTCTATATTTATTTACTGATGTTTATAAAAGGCTTGTCTTTATTATCATGAAATTCTAAATTTGTTTAGCCAAAAATAATGTATATGTACCGCATATTTATTACATCTTTCCTGCTCCTCTGGCATCTATTCCGTACTGAGGCTTTAATCATAACATGCTTAAAATACAAACAGGTTCTTAAACATTTCTTCTTAGTACTATAAAAGCCATTATAGGAATTGTAAAGTAGTATATAATAAGATCCTGCTTCTACTTGTAATGACAAAATATATAGAAGTGCGTTGGAACCTGTCATAAACAAAACTAAGGGACCAAAACAATTTTCCCTGTTGAATGAAAGTGCTTTAGGATGACACGGAAGAAATTACTGTTCCCAGACAAAGTTTCTGCTTAACTGTCTGTTTAAGGTAGATATAGACAGTGTAAATAGAAGGGGAAAAAAAGGTTAAAACTTTTTTTATGATGTGATTTTTGTATCAAAAGACAGAAACTGCATATTATTTCATTGATTTCTATCAGTAGCTTAGCCTGATTTTTTTTTTTTTCCCAGAGGTGGCTGAGAACTCAATAACTGGAATGCAGTATAACTTATAAAGATTGACTTAACATATATATTTGGGGGCAGGTTGTTTTGCTTAAAAGTGCTTGTAGATAAAAATAAATTAAAGGAAAAAACTAATAGAGAAGTTCAAAAATCAAGTTTGTTCCTAAGAAAATCTTTTTTTCTTAGGAACACATATATACTTCTTTTAAAAATTTGATTATGGTTTAGACTAAACCTAAATATCTGGAAAGGAACTTTCTACTAACTATGACCACATACTTACATAAGCAAGGCATCCCTGCTCCCTGATTTTTTTTTTCTGAAGCATTACTTCCTGTTTCTCCCGAAGATGTCGCAAGCAAGCTTTGTGTAATCGTAATCAATTGCACTTTTTTGTGTAATTCTAATCTAGTCATAATCTGGAAGTTTAGTTTTACAAATAATAGTTAATTAATATTAAAATAGGGAGTTACAAATTGTGTAAATTGTAACTCTCTCAGCAACTGTGTAAGTAGTAGCACTAGTTGCTGTGTAACATTGAATTTCTGTGATACCCTAATTAAATCTTGAATATCTTAAAAAGTGGAGTTACATCACTTGGGCTTTAGGGACTCAAATAACTGTAGTATAGCTGTAATAGAAGCATTGCATAATTATAATTGCTTGAGACAACTACAGGATTACATTCACTCAGTTTTAGTGTAAAATGAGATAACAACAACAACAAAAAAAAAAAACTCATTAAACTGTGTGTGAAATTTCCGTTTAGTTTCTCTGGGCTCCTACTTTTGGCAGTCTGTTCAAAATGCTGAAAAAATCTCGAACCTCAGTTTAACAAGTTCATTAAAGTTACAAAGACATAAAGCTAAAAGTTATCCTTTCTGTAGCCATTGTTCCTTCCTCTCATCCTCTCTGGGCCTAGCAAGGGGTTCTGAGGTCTGTGGGAGGGGAAGCAATGCAGGAGACAGAAAGGAGATAATCTCAGCTGATGTATTATTCCAGGGCATTGCTTAAACTGGTTAAGATTGCATTCAAGGATCCTTTTATGTATGTTATTTTACGTATTAATAACTATCTTTAACTATCACAACTGCCATTTTATCTCACCCCCTTTATTGAAAATTGTCCGAAAAATGTGACATAATTTTACATATATTTAAATACTGTTAGTTCACAACAGCTTTAATAATCTATTGTTACAGTATTTCGTAAGCTGTAGAATATGTGTCACATGTATTTTTCTATAAATAGGTTGCAATCATAAAAATTTCAAAATAGGGTTACCAGGCGAAATACATGAAAGATGAGAGATAAAATGACATAGTCAATTAATATCGTTTTAATGTGGCAATAATGAAACTAAAAAATTAAGGGGGTTCAGGGGGGGGGGTGTCTCTCCCTGATGAAGCTCGAACAACAGAGTTTTTTTTTTTTAAGTATTAATTATTTTATCTTTGAAACACCAGTTTCTTTTGAGTGTATTTTGTTTATTAGCTCTGTCCTGTGCATAAAAATTGTACATTTAAAAAGCAATGAATGTTTGCAAAAAAGATTTTGTAATCTTAATCTTACCATGTGTAATCATAATCAAAATTTTTAATTGGTTTGATTTTTGTAATCTAATTGTAATCAGCAAAATAATATTTGGTGTTACTGTAATTTAATTGTAACTGAAAAAATTAATATCTCTGATTATTGTGATCTAATCGTAGTCTCCATCTGCAAAAGAAAAGTAATCGCAATCCATTACACACATGTATAATCGTTTCAAAGTCTGGCCGTGACTTCAAAACTGTGCAGGACTCAAATTGTCTTTTCTTTTCTATCGTAATAGCTTGGCAGAGACTTATTTCGCTTATACTATGACCTAGAGTTAAAAAAATAATTGCTGATGGGCTGATATTGGTGTCAGTATCATTCAGTAACTAAGATTTTGCTCAATTAACAAAGGCAAAAAATATTTTTTTTGTATTGAAATTATCCACTATATGTAATATTTTTGATATCATGTATACTCTTTTTGGGGATGGTTGTAATCCTATCAATCTCTCCCTGGATACGACCCTGCTTGTATGTATGAGAATCGGACTGTTCAAATGAATACATGCTTATCTGGTGATCTAATAGTAAATCACTTATATGTTTCTGTTCCAGAGTTAGTGGATGCACAGGTGAAGAGAGAACTCCTTCAGAATATACGTACTGTGCTGAAATCTGCAGATGACATCATATAAATAGACATGACATTTTTCTAACACAAGTTTATTCTTATAATAAAAAATCATCTATTTATGTAACTCATTTTTATGTGGCTGTGAACATTTGTTTTTATTCAACATAGGTAAAATCATTTTGTTGAATGGGTAAAATTTGAAAAACAGATGCAGAAATAAGAGTTTTCTGCAAAACTGCATGCATGATGTATATTTCATTGATAAATGTTTAATAAAATCAAAATTCATTATTTCATAGAGAGATTGTTTTATTTTATTTTAAAATTTTTCTTTAGTCTGTCATTTGAAATAAAACATGCATTTAGTTGTTTCTTACAGCTGGTGTAGTTATGTAAATTTTTAAGACAATGAGTACTGTTTAAAGATACCTACCTATTGCTTTGGAAATGACTGGTGAAAAAGATTTTGAAGGTTTACGTTGTATGTATCCCTGAAAATTTTACCAAATGTTGCCAAGCCTGGAGACTAGCAAAATATTTCAATTGACATTAATTTTTTTTTATAACTTGTAATCTAATTAACGAATTTACATGGGCAACAGGCAGATCGACAGCAGTACATCACAGATCATACACTTTGATTGCAAAAGATATATTTTCATAGAAAGACTAATTAATAAAATACCATTAATTTTGGTTTTGACCATGCTCATTGTTGAGAACATTATCCTGTTTATATTATGAATCGTTTGGGGGGAGAAATTCAAGAACATTAGATTTCAAACATGCGATAGAAGAGTGAAAAGTTTGTTCAAGTTCGCGTTCCCCTTTGTATATGAAAGAAATATTTTACAAGGAATTGTGGCTCAATAATTTTAATTTTGAAATATATATACTAAGTTTTCCAGAAGTAATTAATGTATATTATTTGATACTGATTATTTATAAAAATTGATTTAGTTGATAATAATTAGTTAAAAATACTGATTAGTGTATCAGTTAAGTAATTGAATTAAAAACTGATTTCAAAATTTCTCAAGTTAGCTAACTTTAAATTGAAACTAACCAGGTTAAAATTAAAGTTTTAATGAACTCATTTAACTCGCAATAATTATTAAATAAGCACATTATTAATTAAACTCATTAAAACTAATTAATTTTTTTTTATATAACAGTCAGTCAATTGGATTAATTTCAAATTAGAGTTGGCTAATTTTTCTACATGCTGAGAGAAAAAAAAAACTTTTGCTATGTCTCTGCTTGATGGACAAATTCTATAAAAATACTTATAGCATTTATTTATAATAGTAAAATAAACAGAAACACACAAAAAGTTGTTCAAATTATGCAGCATTTGAAAAGTTTAAAATATATATATATTCAATTTGTTTGTTTCTTTAGTGAGAAATGCAAATTTTATTGGAAATAATATGAATGTTTTTACTTTCTTTTAATATAGAGTGTAAAGACATTCTATATTAAAAGAGTTATATTAACCCTCTGAGCATCTTGCAAATGAGCAAGTAGTGTAAAGTTGTTTTTACCATAAAATTTTCATACAGCTTTAAAATTATGAAAATGAAAATATTTCCGTGGGAATATTTATTTAAGAATAAGTTCCTAAATTACTTACAAGCTTTTATATCGGAAAATATTTATTCATTGCAATGAAAACTGCAATGAAGTGTACGGATTTTACTTGACAATCGCTTGGAAGGTTAATAAGAGTATTTGAACCATTTATTTAGGATAATCATAAATGAATACTTCATTTTATTATTTATTTTATATTGATATAAAATAAATAATAATACAGTACCCCATCCTTGTATCACACATTTGGCTATATTGCACTTTTTCTGTGTCTCCCTTTTTTTTCTGTTTTTACTCTTTTGCTTTGTTACTTTACTTAAACAAGCATACAGTGCATTGAAAAATTCAGTGTATGCTTGTCCAATCATATAAGTGAGATGCAATTCATTAATTTTTACTCACTAATCTTGATGGGAAACAAGTTATGAAAGAAAAATCAAAGCAGATGACTTTGGATAGGTTCTTCCACAGGAAATAAAATATGTATTAGTACATAATTTTTAAAATGTAAATTAAACTTTTATCTTCATTGTTTAAGTGATCTTTTATTACAATACATACACTGTTAATTTTATTATTCTGTAAGTGCTTGTGTTTATAAAAATAAAATTTTATCATATACTCCCTCATCCCTCTGCCGGATACACTGTGCCCTCAGATAGATCACACATTTTTGTTTCGTATCCCGACAAGTGCGATATAACAAGGGGATACTGTAATAAACTAAATAAATAAACAAAAGTATTATGGCATTTTAAATGCATTTTATCCCTTAAAAGTTGTATTTTCAAGTGTTTCAAGTGTTTATTTTCTTTATTCAAGAAAATTGTATAAAAATAAGTGTATGTACAATATACGTATTCATTTTAAGGTTTTGGACTTTTTTTTTTCTGTTTTTGGCATGGAATTTTTTTTTTTTTAGGAAAAGCCAACATTTAAAATTATTGTGAATAAATGTGTGTTTTCCAGTGAGCAGAAGAAAAATGAAAAAATATCTTTTAAACACTAAACAAAAATTTTATTAAACTTACTTCATAACATAATTAAATATTAGTAAATTTTTCTTTGAACCTAGGTAAGTGACTTGCATAAGACATATCATAAATACACATATTTGGATAGTGCTACCATCTACTTTTAAAATGAAATAAATATCTCCAATTAAATAAATATTCTGGCACTACCATCTGTTGTGTAAAAGGAGATATAAAAGGTTATTGTTCTGGTTTATTTGGTTATAAATGTTATTGTTCTGTTCTACTGTTAAACATTATTGTTTTATCATACTAATAAGTAACAAAGTATTCATGAAAATTTTGCAAATTTCTGAGTACTTGTATTCATAAAGCAATGTGCAATACTTAGAAAACTGTAAAATAGATCTAAAATTTAGAATATTATACGTTTAGTAAGTTTTATGGTATTTTATAACTTTAGTTCAGGTAAATATTTTTAGGAATGTACTTGTACTTAAATCATGATGTGCATAAAGATGTTACGTACCAGGCATTCACCTAAGAAAAATAAACTATTTTTCAAGTATAAAAAAATACCAATGCAGTTTATTCATACATGATTAGTGTTTTAATTATTTTAAAAACGGCTTGATAATATGGATGGAAAGTAGGTCTTCAAGGATGAAATTTGTAGGGAAACAAAACAAGCCTTCCAGTGTTTTTATATTTCTTTTTGTGCGTGTGTGGGAAGTTACATATCTTGCATGCTTAAAAAAATCATTGTTTGCTAAAAAATATCAAAAACATTAAAAAAATTTATTGGGAAATTTGCAGTATTATGAAGTATGAATTTTTTTGTGGTGGAACTACAGCATCACAGACTGCATGAAACAATAGTGTAGTTGGCTGTAGTGTTGTTCACAGAAGACATTACCAAATTTGTTCAAAAATTTTTTATACAAGTAACTTTGACCTCACAAATGAATTGGGCAGTCACCCACAATCAAAGATTGATAATGACAAACTAAATGTCATTGTCGAGTCTGACTCATCTCGGAGTACATATATGGTGCCACTGGCTACTAAAAAGGTGACTATTTGCGACTATTTCTGAGCTTCGGCAACTTTTTAAAGCAAAAAGTGGGCCAAAAGCAACTATTTGAAAAAATAATGCGACTTTTGCAAGGTTTAGGCGACTATTCCTGAATTTCATGTATGTCACAGAGGATGGCTGCCAACATATTTGTTATTTATATGTTTTAAAGGTCCATAATTTAGTTACCCTGTACTCAGGCACGTATCTAGAAAAACAATTTGAGGGGGGGGGTCCAAACGGTAAAAATGGCTGAATTTTTCACAAAAAGACTATATCATTATCATTTTTGTGCCCCCCTAAATACATCCTTGCCTGTACTGTGCAATACTGTGGAAACTAGTCACTATAATAATCCATCCAGCTTTAATTTAAAGCTTTAACAGTAGGTACAGTAGGATAGTGTCTCTGTATGTAAACCAATGACTTGTAGAGAAATAGAAATATTAACGACAGAATTATCATTTTCAATAGACTTCTGATCATGATAAAATGAGTTTTTAAAAGCATTTTGTTCAGTGGTGTAGTGAGCAGAACTGGTGCCCAGGGCACAATACCTTTTTGGTGCCCCTCCCTCATATGTTTACTTCCTTGTAAGGAGTATAAGGAAGTAATGTGATCCCGAAAAATTTCGGGGGCCAAATTTTGACAAAAACAGATTTTGACTACCTCTAAATTTACTTTTCAGAATTTTTTCGATGTATCTCATCGTAAGCTAGCATACACAACCATATAAACATGTCTGCAACTCATTTTGACCAGCGGCGAGTCTATTTTGTCCAGTTTTTCCATGCTGTGTGTACGTTGATGTTCTACTGTTGCATGTCTAAAAAACTATTGGTTGTAGAATGTTGAAATTTTATATTTAGGATTGTTCTATGATCTAGCTGTGCACCTCCCCTTTTGGTCTCAATCGAATGGATAGTTTATGTACAGGACCGCCCAAAAGATTCAAAATACATTACGCTCTATGGGACAAAATTCATTAACCCTTTAACAGTTTCATTTTTTTCCAGAATTCAGTCCCAAAAATGCCACATTTTCTTATTGCATATTTTGTTCATTTTACATTTTTAAGCATTTATTAAAACTTTTTTTTCTTTAATGAAAATAATCTAGTTTCCCTGCAAGTTTTTTTTTCCCCCTACATAAACACCAAACAAGAAAGTCACATTTACAGGTAAAATTACGAAAAAAACCCGCTCTTTTGAATCAATCAGAATAGAAAACACGATAGACTACAAAATATCATTTACTGGACAACTATCGCTATCCACACGAATAATTTGTTATTAAAAATAGAAAAGATACAGGCGAAACAGTGAAAGTCAAATAGAAATCAGATTGCCCGTACACCGTACGGGCAAATCAGTAAAGGCCCGAAAGCCGCGCCTGTACGGCAAAGGGGTTAAACTCACATATCCCAAAAACTATTAGGTGTAGAATGTCGAAACTTTATATATAAGATTGCTGTGACATGCTCACCTCCCCTTTCGGTTCCATTCGACTGGATAGATTATCTACAGGACTGCCCAAAAGATTCGAAATACATTACGCTCTACGGGCCAAAATTCATTAAAGCGTATTTTAGCGGTATTGGGCTATTTCAAACGACTCAGAAGTGATATATGTTGTTAAGAGTTGTAAAATGAATTTCTCCATTAAAAGAAGGGTCTTTATCATTTATAGTTCTGCTACAGGAACACTCAAAAGATTTCCAATACATTACAGTCAATGGCAATTTTAGGGGCATTCATCCATTTCAAGCACAATACTGGCCTACCATATAAGTTAGGTAATGGTCTGACCACGGTCACGTGCCCCGCTCAAGAACTATGCCAAAAGTCGCCAAGCTTGGCGACTTTTGGTGTACGTGTGTATGTATGTATTTAATTCTCAAATCTCAAAAAGTATTAGTCGTAGAATGTTGAAATTTCATACATAAGATTGTTGTAACATCTAGTTGTGAATCTGGATTTTTGGTTCAAATCTACTGGAGAGTTTATTTACAGGACCACCGAAAAGAATTTCAACTTAATGTCTATGGATATCTTCAATATAATACAACTGTAGACAGTCATTGTTTGGTCCGTGCCCAAAATCTCGCCGTCTTTCGTCGACCTTGGCGAATTTTTCCAAAATATTGGCAAATTTGGCGATAGTCATTTGGTCTATGCCCAAAATATCGCCATTTGTCATCGTTCTTGGTGAGTTTTGGCAAAATATCGCCAAATTAGGCGATAGTCTGTCTTTGTTTGGTCCATGCCCAAAATCCCGCCATTGCCAAATGACTTTAAATACATTAAGGTGTATGGATGCATTCAATTCAGTGAAAGTCTGTGGTCAATGACTACTTTGGCTTCCCCCAAATCTTGCAAACTATCTCAAGCTTGTCGCCTTTTGGTGAAATATCACCAAATAAAGTGTCAGAAGGAAATCTTTCATTTGAACTCAGCTTGGCGATATCGAAATATTTGGCTAGAAATCGCTAAACCTTACTATTACTGCAGTATTTTATCTCTTTCAAACAAAATAAGTTTAGATGAAGGGTGCCGAAAATATTTTTTATTTAATAGACGTGCAAGGAAGCCATGTGTTGTCCACATCAGATTTTTTGTTAAATTTTCTTAGAAATGATTTGGCACCAGACTTCGTGTAATCATAATCGTGTAATCGTAATCGACTGTAATCGATTACATTTTCTTGTGTAATCGTAATATAATTGTAATCTGGCAATTAAATTTTTCACGTAATCGTAATCTAGTCATAATCTAGAAGTTTATTTTTTCGCGTAATCGTAGTCTAATCGTAATCTAGAAATTTCATTTGCCAGATAGTCGTAATCGAAGAGCCTGTAATCGTAGTCGCTTTGATTACGGGACGATTACAGTTGCCCAGTTTTAGTTTTTGTTCAGCTTGCTGGGAAAATTTTCACGGGGAGGCACAGGCATGCCCTGAAGGCAGGAAGTTCCCCTGGAGCTCCGGCGTTTGGAGGAAGACAGGAGTTTACTTGTATTATTTTTTTTTCCCCGGGAAAATATTTAGATGACCATTCTTTTGTTGTTGTTGTCTGGACTGGTGAGAGACAAGAATGGACTTCCCAGAAGAAAGTGAGGGTTGCACGGGAGGGAATAGCTAAAACTATTTCTTGTGGTGTCAGATCTTTCCTTCATTTCTTCATTTTGATTTGCGATCGTGAAAAAGAACATAAATGGCACCTACACAGGAAAAAGTGCAGCATGTTTTTTCAGTTTTAGAAAAGTATAAAAATAAAAATGGAAAAGGATGTGCATTTAAAAACTATGAATGTGTTGTTTGGATTAGTGGACAACAGATAAACTTTAGTTCCTTGTGTTGTTTGGATAAGCAGGTAGGAGCGCATATATTTCCGTTAAAACTTAGTATATCTTTGTGCTATTAATAAGAATGTAATAATTTTATAATGTATAAAGACCTTTAGAAATATCAATATTTTTTAATGATCGATAAATTTCTGGATAAATGGGTAAAGAGTAGGGAACATAGACAATGATCTACAATATCCCTTTTCCCCCTTAAATAGAATTAACATTTTTTTTCCTTCAATAGAATTTGATGGTGAGTAAAAATGCGTAAAAATACATAATGAAGTATTAATCAATTTTGTCTTATTTTCGACTTGATTGGCTGCCTTGACTTATCTGAAAGTTTAACGGATAAATAATTTATTTTCATTTATGCCAGTGTTAGTGATTAGACCCAGAAAACAGTTCTTTTTTTAAAAAATATGATTCACAAAGTATTCATACTTCGTTTTTTTCACTGATGAGTGTGAAAATTATTTAAAATATTTTGTTTTTATCTAATTTGTACTGTACACATATTATATTAAAACATAGTACGTCTTTCGAACTTGAATTGTTGGTATCTATTTATTATCAATTTGGAATTAAACTGGAGACTAATTATACATAACTTTTCTATTGTGTGTATTATAAGCTTTTATAATTTCTCTGAGAATTCGCATTAAACAACATAGGCGTAGGACAGGGGACAACATCCGCTTGCCGTCTACTTTGTTTAAAATACCATCGATTCAAAAGTCTTTTCCTCACGCAAAACCTATAAAAATTTCACTATTTCCACTCTTGAATATATTATATACACACATCCCTCCCTCCCCATCCGCAAATCTTTGACATCTCTACGTCTATATTAACCTATTTTCTATCTCTCATAAAAATGTTAGCTCCTTTATACCACATTCAAAAGTTTAAACAACTTTTGGCACTATACTATTTTCATTAAATTTCAAATGCATGTATGTATGTGTATATTAAATATTCAATATGTAAAAGGAATTCTTGACCGGAGACAAAAATGTGTGTCAGTTCTTTATCATATATAACAGCAAATTGCTTAGAAAGTGAGCATCTTTGAACGATTAATTATTTATAAAATAGTTTTACAGTAAATTCGGGCCTTTTTTATTGTAATTGGCATTACGTTGAGTTTTACCGTTCACACCGCCAATATCACTGTCCAGTTTTGTTTATTTCGTCGTACCAGCACCAATACACTATATATGACCCACCACACTTTTAAGATGTATGTTTAGAGATATCTTTAGACATCTCCATTCTGCTATTCTTAAGTAATTCTTAAGTCTTTCTTCAATAGATAGTATGCATGTAGTTTTGAGTTAGTAGTTAGTTTTGAATTTTTAAAACTGCGTGTGTATTCTAGAAATTAAAAGTTTGTTTGTTTGGCAGGCCCGGTTTTAGATATTCAATGCCCATATACGTGTTATGAAAGTATAAAAAAAGAAGTTAAACTGTGCGGGAAGTTTTCTGTGAAATAATAACTGCAATATACGTCCAGCCTCATCTATTCAGATTCAGGCTAATGGTTATTGTGGAGAAAACAATGCATTTGTCGAGAGCCCCTGTTTTTAGCATTTTACTCAATGCATTAAAAAATCTTAAACTTTGGTTTAATATGTTCGCGCACATCGTTGCAAGATCGTAATGACAGAGGTTCCTCCTTCACGGCTGAATAGGAACGACGGCTAACTTTTCATGCGTCTGCCAGTACCTCTTTCGAAACCAGAAAACCAGGACATAGGCAAGGAAGCAACGCCGATCATAGAAGGGATCAAATATCAATTTTTGTATACTAATTTTTTCTTGATTAGGATAAACCTGGGTTCATTTCAAAGATGTGTTAAACCACCAAGCCTGTCCCCCCCTCCCACCCCACACGTACACTGCAAATGACATATGTTTAAGTTAAAATCGAAAAATGCCATGTTCAAATAGAGGTTCGTATGCATTAAAAAACTTTTCACAAGTGGGCCTAGGAAATCAACCAGGTTCGTCTAATAGTATGGAAGTTCTTGCTGTATGGCATTCTTGTAATTTAGCTCCCTGAACAAATGGACCCATTATTCTGTTCTTATTGAAAAATTGTAAGTTAAAATTGTAAAATTTAGACATTATAATATCAATGCCAGAAGGGTGAAAAGAAAAGTTTTGGAATCGTAATGTAATCGTAATCGGACTCAAATGTAATCATAATCGAATGTCTTAATAGACTACATAATCGTAATCGGAAATTGGGTTTTATATGATAATCGTAATCTAACCATAATCTGGAATTACACTTTCTCCGGTAATCGTAATCCTGGTCTAAAAGTGAAAATTAATCGTAATCGTAATCGATTACACGTCTGTGTAATCGGCAAGAAGTCTGTTTGGCACCCCCTCTGCGAGTAGTGCCCGGGGTATGATAGACCCCCCCTTTCCCACCCCTCACTACATCACTGATTTTGTTATCTTTTACTGTTTAATTTGATGTTACTTAATTTTTTTCAATTCATCAAACATTATTTCGTAACTCTAAATATTTTTCATTGTTAACTATATTTTGAATTCTTGTAATTTAAACACTGCTTTCATTTCTTTTATGTTGAGTATCTCAATCTGTATTTAATTATAAGGATAATAATGTGCTGTAATAATATAGCTGATTTGTATGTGCCTTACTCATTATCCCACTGTATCCCAATCCCTTTGCTATTGTGCTCGGGGGCTCAGTAGATAACTTGAGTACCTTTAAAAATTAACTTTTTTCAGAGAATAAAATAAAATTTTTAAAAATTACATTTAAAGCTAAATTATCAAAAATATTGTTCTATGTTTAATTTTTAGTTTTGCTTGAAAAAATAGAAAATTATCCCACTGTGACCCCCTTTTTCTTTATATGCAAGGCATATTCGGAAAGTAAGTTCTGTTTTGAAAAAAAAATTTTTCTTTAAGCCAATTTCATTTTCACATGAAAGAGCAAGCTGTAAACTATTTTTCTACATAGTTTCCGCTAATGTTCAAACACTTGTTGTTGCAGGTTACCAGCTTTTCTATACCTTCTTCATAGAAACTTCCCACTAATGACAATGGCCACGACTATGGCGAAGAAAACTACGGAGTGCAATTCAAAACAATCAAAGAGGAATGCTCAGTAAAGGAATTGTGTTGCTCCATGACAATGCTCGGCCTCATACTGCTGGTGACACTCAAAAGATGATTCGTCAGTTTTGTTGGGAGCAGTTCGATCACCTACTGTATAGCCTAGATTTGGTGCTGTCAAATTACAACTAGCTCCTGGACATGAAGCGCGAGCTAGAGGGCAAGCTCTTTGAATCTGATGATGAAATGAAAAATGCTATGGAGTTGTGGTTATCATCATTTGCAGGAAGTTCCTATGAAGAAGGCATAGAAAAGCTGGTAACCTGCTACGACAAGTGTTTGAACATTGTTGGCAACTATGTAGAAAAAAAGTTAAAGGTATGCTCTTTCATGTAAAAATAAAACTGGCTTGAAAAAAACTTTTTTATTAATTTTTTTTTCGAAACGGAACTTATTTTCCGCATATGCCTTGTATATATTATTACTTTAAAGCACGATATTAAAGTAATAGAGAAAATAATTACTACACCTAAATATCATCATGAAGGTACTGTTTAGGCTACTAATTTTTAATTTTAAGGGCACTAAAGCAATTATTTTAACAGCGCATTTATGATGGCAACTCTGATACTTTGATGAATAAGATAATTCCTTACATTGGTAAGTTATCAATCAACTTACCCTTGTTTTTTCCACAAATTTCATCCCTGACAACCTGATCGTAAACCAATAGAATAAATGAAGTTTAATCTTATAAACTATATAAATGTTAAATAGCTATCATTAATTTTAAAATGTCAATATTAGAACACATCTTTGCATTACTCTATATTCTTCATTTTCAAGAATCTTAACACCAAAAACTAGTGTCCTACTAACAATACATGCAAGAATAGCAGAACATTATCACTTTTGCTCTGCAGACAACAGAAAATTTCCAGCATAGAAGGTAATGGATGTGTCCAGACTTCGTGCCGATTATAATTGAATGTAATCAATGACTAAAATAATATTTTATAAATTTTACAAAAATGCTATGATAAAATTGCATTATTATTGAATTCTTTGACATCAAGATTACTGCTATTTCACTAAATTAACATTCATTAGTCATAATCTTTTTGGAAATTGTTAGTAATCATAATCCTAATCCATATCATTTCTTCAATCGATTACAGATGATCATGTAACCGCACAAAGTCTAGATGTGTCAAGCACGAGCATCGGCAAGGGGAGTCAAATGGGTCACTTGACATCCCCTCCCCCTGTAAAATGTGACTTAAAAAAAAAAAAAAAAAATAGGCATTATATACAAAAAATCTGGAGTGACTCCACTCGACTTTCCGAACACTTACGATTAAGATCATTACCAAGCACTTAAATAAATTTTAATCGATGAATAATTCAAACATATATACCAAATTGAAACTCAATCGAATGTACCGTTTAAACGTTTGCGCACTTTCAAGAATTTCTCCCCATATGCCATAACATAAAAGAAAGTTCTGTCGCAGCCCTTTAGGAGAACTATAAGTCCTATACACACCAAAATCAATACCGGTCTTAGGATGGTGGTTTATAACATGTATACCGAATTTGAGCTCAATCCAATGTATCGTTTAAACGCTAGCACACTTTCAAGAAATTCCCCCCATAGGCCATAATGTAAAAGAAATCTTTGTCGTAGCCCTGTAGAAAAACTATAAGTCCTATACACACCAAAATCAATACCGGTCTTGCAACGGTGGTTTATAACATATATACCCAATTTGAGCTCAATCGAATCTACCGTTTAAACGCTAGCGTACTTTCAAGAAATTCCCCCCATAGGCCATAATGTAAAAGAAATCTTTGTCGTAGCCCTGTAGAAAAACTATAAGTCCTATACACACCAAAATCAATACCGGTCTTGCGACGGTGGTTTATGACATATATATCCAATTTGAGCTCAATCGAATGCTCCGTTCAGGAGCTATCGTGTTCACTCACATACACACACACACACACACATACATACATCTCGTAAAAATAGCATAAATGGATTCAGAAGCCCTCAAAACATGTAAAAACACCAAAATCTCGAAGTCGAATTTTTTCATGATTACAATACTTTCCTTACATGGTACATGTTCGGAAAGTAAAAATGTCACCTGCCCCTTTTCCGTAAGTTAAATAATTTATGTATTTTAACATACTGTATCGACTTGCTGTAAAATTTCTGTGAAAAAAAAATTATTTTCCTAATTGCTAGAATGTTTCAACCAAGGACGAATTAAAAGGAGGGATGTAAGGGGCAACTGCCCCCTTGTTAAAAAATAATTTAAAAAACCCAACTTTACTTTCATAAATTGGATGTGTTTGTGGTTTGTGTATGTGAATCTGCCAACTAACCTCCGTGCACTCCCCTTCCACACACATACACAAACAAAATTGCATTAATCCGTCGCAGATTTCAACACCTGCATGGCATCTTTACAGAAAATCAAAATATTTTCATATTTTATCCTGTAATCTTATTTGTTCTAACATTACTATTTAAGATACATTCTTTGCCTGAATTGTACTTTTATCATTTCAAGTTTCTTATCAGTTTATTTGACCGACATAGTTCTATACTTTTATTTTTACATTCCATAATTTGCTTGCCAAGCGTCTTCAAAGAACTAAGTTTTTATTTTCTTTCTATTGATTATCAACAAACTAGATTCTACCTGCGACTTCGTCCATGTCGGCTTTAGAATTAGGTCCAGAGAGAAATGAAGAATGTGCGAATAACAAAAAAGAAATAGTTTGATGACAGTAGCACTATAGACCAAAATGACCGAAAAAATCTTTACTCATTTCTGTAGTTACAGAGATATCTATATAGCGTAATGTATTAGAATTTTTTTGAGTGTCCTTGTAAAAGAACTATTTATGCTATATGCATGAAAGGTAGCCTATAATACTCAGACATAGTGTAGCTTTTTATCAGTGAAAAAGTTTTAGAATCGATTCAGTAGTTACAGAGATACCCGAAGAGTGTAATGTAACTCTTATGAGAGTCCCTGTAAAAGAACTACAGTACAGAGCCAGAAATCCTTACAGCCTTGGACCAAGGCTTGTGCGGATTTTAGGATTTTGCAGATTTCAGGCCATAAAAAAAGGGGAATACAGTTACAATGAAATAAAAGCACAGTCAAAAGTATTTCACTTATATTTTCATTTTAAGTACAAAGGCATGGGAGAAAAAAGAAATTACATGAAGACGAGCAAAGCAAATGGTTTCAAAATTTCCTTTTTCTAATTTTCAAAACATGTTCTACGGTGATTTGTTTTAAAATATATTTTCTACTTTCAGTTTCTTTCTTTTATTTATTTAATTTTGCAAATTGTATATTATTATTAAGTTTTGTTTTGTTACGGAACTTAGCTGTTGTAAAAGTTTAAGGTGTTCTTCCCTTAACTTTAAACTTTTATCAAATGGATTTTATTATTATTATTTCACAAGTTGTTATCAGAATCATATTTATCTGGATTCAAGAAACTTTTCAACAATTTCATGACTGGCGGAGGACTGCGAATTTCATTGTTTACATCAGAGAAGGTGTGCAGGTTTCAGACGTTTGCGGATTTTAAGTTGGCGAATTTCTGGCATTCAACTGTATTTATGAAATATGCATGAAAGGTAGCCTATAATACTCAGGAATAGTATAGCTCTCTATTGGTGAAACAGTTTTTGTATTGGTTCAGTAGTTATAAAGATGCCTATTGAGTGTAGTGTATTAGAATTATTTTGAATGTCTCTGTAAAAGAACTATTTATGCTGTATGCATGAAAGGTTGCTAATCCAGAGTATAAGCTATCTTCATTCCAAATTTTATCCAAATCCATTCAGCCATTTTTGCATGATTGAATTACAAACTTACACATTTATAATTTTAGTAGGATTTGAAAATTTATGAACTTCAAGAAACACATTTGACTTTTCTTTTTTATGCTTTTTATTTTGGCGTAAAACTGATGTAATTTCCATGCCATTTCATGTTTTTCAAATGCACACGATTCTGCAAATAGCATTTATGCTTTATTTCAAAGCACTGGTCAATGTATTAACGACATTAACAATTCTACTGCATACAACATTCTCCATTCTAGCAGATGAGACTGCCGATACCACCTTTAAGCCTGTTACCACCTTTTTGGGACACCCTGTATACATATATCACTTAGCTTACAATTCCACAACCTACCGATTACATAAAGGAAGTACAAACTAGAGTTTAAAACAAATCTTTTATTAAACATTTTCATTTACACCACTTTTAAGAAGTTAAACTGTTTTAATATAATTATTTACCAGTAGCATCATCTTCAATGTAGTCAAAATCAAGTGGATTTATTTCATAATTACCTGCATCTTCATTATCATAATAATAATCACCATCCAGCTGGCAACTATCGATGTTAGGGCTTGTTTGCTTTTTCTGTCTAAGTAGTTTTCTTTCAAGAGAAAATTTTTTTAAAATTTCATCTCTGGATTTTGAACTATCAGTTGGTGATTCAGTTTGAAAACAGACACCAGGGATATTGCTAAACAAATCATTTACATCATTTAAAGCATGTGGATCAATTAAAGCCGTTTTTTGAGGTGGATTTCTTGATTTCTTTTTTGAAGCCATTACTTTTTCCATCATCAGAGAATGATCAAGCCCACACACATCATTTCTCATATCCACAGGTTTATAAGGAGTGACTAACGTATCCACTTTTATTTCCTCCCTTTCATGCTCAAGCTTGCTGCATTGTTCTGCTTCATTAGCCTATTATGAAAGAAAATCATGAGTTTGAGTAAATGTTTAATTATTGTAGAAACAAAATTATATAAACGTAATAAATTAAAATAATTTTGCACTGTTTTTTAAAGTTTAACAATTTAAGTCTGAAAAGTGCTGATATATTTTGCATTAAAAAAAAAAAAAAAAAAAATTAATATATTACAACAAACTACATTCCCACAAAATTCTAATAGAATAACGTATTCTGAGGTGACTGTTTTCTCCTTGTAAAGGCAGTAATATATATATATATATATATATATGTATATATATATATACTAGCAGCTACCTGTGACTTTGTCCACGTTGGCTTTAGAATTAGGTCCAGAGGGAAATGAAGCATGTGAGAATAACAAATATGTTTGCGCTATAGACAAGTGACTGAATTTAATAGTATTTATTTTTCAATTATTTTAAATGAAGTATAATACAATGTATACATAGAGTTACTAAATTTTGTGGTGGTTAGTTCTACTCTCACCACAGCTGTGAAATTTAGTTAAGGCAAAAACATAAAAAAAGGTAAAATCTGTAGTGATCTAAAAGAAAACATTGCGTTGTGAAAATCCTGAAAGAAAAGGTAATAACCCAGAGCCTTCCATGCCGGTGAGGTGTGTGAGGGATACAACGAAATAAGTACAAAGACAGTATGTTAGATCACATAACAAAAATTTATTTAACACATCACAAAAGAAAACAAATGGCAGCCTTATGTCATTTCAATAACAAAAAAAGTATTAGAAGGGGTAATGCAGCACAGTGATATTATGCATGTAAAATCTTTAAAGTGAATTGATTTCCATTAACTAGTAGGGTGGATCGAAAAAAACTTTTTTCGGAATTTCAAAACCTACCTATGCGGAAAAGATGTTCTGTAGTATGGAGATAAAGGGAAAAATAACTAAAAAATTTAAATTTAAAATTCAATGCTGCCGCAAGGGGGTTAAATTTCTCCAAAAAACAAAAAAAAAGAGTGAAATTTGCTTTTATATGGTGAAAATAAAAATAATGTTAATCAGAACCTACCTATGCGGAAAAGATGTTCTATAGCAGGGATGGGCAAACTATGGTCCGCCGGAAGGTTTTATCTGGTCCACAGATAGAATTTTGCAGTATGTGTTTTTAAGCGAGTATGGCAGCTGAAAGACGACATTGTGTCGTTCTTCCATGAGATACAGTGTTCTGCGGAGTGCGAAATGTAAGAAGATACAGAATGGCTTTCGGACTTTGTCATATGAGCAACAGATCTTTGTCATATGAGCAACTTGAATGTCAAGATGCAAGGGAAAAATCAATTTATCGACGATATCTGGGCCCATCTCAAAGCTTTTAAACTAAAACCTAATCTGTTTGCGACTTGTCTCATTCCTCGGGGTTAAATTCAATACTCTCAATAAATGAAGAGAAGCTTAAGAATTATGAAGATGGATTGAAAAAACTGCATTTTGAGTTCAAACGCAGATTTCAAGATTTCAGTGTCATTCAAACAGAATTGGATATTTTTACCATGCCTTTGAACGTAAATCGTGAAGCAGTGAGGTTAGATTTGCAGCTTGAATTAATTGAGTTGTAATCTAACGATCATCTGAAGCAGTTGTTTCTAAATATTCCAAAGTTAAGAGTTTTACAAATCATTATCGTTTCCCAAATTTAATATCTCATGCTCAGAAAATCAGTGCTATGTTTGCTTCATCTTATGTATGTGAACAAGTGTTTTCAACTATGAACCTTAGAAAGAATTCTTTCAGAAGTAGACTGGCAGATGAGCATTTAGCCTCGTTCCTTAGAATGAGTACATCTCACTTTGAACCTCAATATAAGGAACTTTTAAAAATGAAATAGCAATTTCATTCATCTCATTAACATATTTAAATTGTAATACTTGTACATTGTTTTTAAAATTTTAGAAAAATTTAACTTGGCCCGCCAAACTTTTTTTTTTTTTTTTTTTGGCCCGCGATCGAAAAAGTTTGCCCATCCCTGTTCTATAGTATGGAGATAAAGGGAAAAATAATTAAAAAATTAAAAATTTAATGCTGTCACAAGGCGGTTGAATTTTCGAAAAAAGGGGAATATAACTAAATTTTTCTCATCCATGGAGAATACAAGATTAATGCTTATCAAAACATACCTATGCAGAAAAGATATTCTATGATGCATAAAGTATTGGAAAAATAAAACAAAAAAATTTTTTTTTATATTAAGCTCTGTCTCGAGGGAGATGAAATTTAGATATTTCAGTCTCTTTATGGTAAAAAGCTAAAGTGAGTTTTGTTAAAAATAAAATACAATTTGGTGCTACTTCAGACTTGCCAACTTTTACGCTTTATGCGTAAAATTTACGCATTTCGACTGCTGTTTACTCTTTTACGCATACAGCGCTTTTTTTTACGCATTTCCGGATATTTCCTTCCTAACTTGTGTATATTTCTTTATTGATATTAAAAAAAATGAATTGATATTAAAAAGAAAATTGATATTAAAAAGAAATGTATTAGGTTTTAAATTGAAATGATGTTCTATGTTAGGGTCTTTTTGCCTTTTCAATATGGATCTAAGTGGTAGCATCGGCACCATGATCCACATCGCACATCCATGTTGATGTAGGGGCTGAGCAAAAAGCAATCAGCTGCCCTTCAGACAAAATGCTCTGCAAGTTTACTTTAATCTGAATGTTAGCATGTGTATCATCATAAAATCACACAGACCAGTGTATAAAGAACAAGTTAATTTATTAGAGCAAACAACAATCCTTGTGAACAGCATTAAAAGAACAACATTAGTAAAAAGCAACAATTAACAAACAAACTTAACAACATTTTAATAACTGCTATGACTAGACTTTCTGGCATTCTAAAAGATAAACCCCTGACCTAACCATTTATATTACTGGATTATATCTATACCTAATCAGGGAGGAGGAGGAGAGGCAAACTTCCACCCTCACTTAGAACCAGCTCACCAACTGTTGTTGTTGTTGTACAGCAAACAGGAAAACCACTGCTTTTATACACCCACAGTGATGTCATCAGAGAACCTTCTGGAACAATCCAGGCTTAGTTGCACACTTGCTGCATGCCCAATAAGGATGTAGGAAAGACACCTGACAGTTCATTCTCATGTGAAGTGGGCACTTGAACACCAGCACACAAACCTGTCACACAGTTTGTGTGTGCAGCAAAGCACCAGCACACAAGCCTGACACATCAACACTTATTGCAAGCCAAGGTGGCTGCCAAAACAAAATGCCAGAAGGTGTACAGTTTCTGCATAGATTGAATACTAGTTGAAGTGAAATTATTCCAGGTAGTATGAAACTTAATATTAATGAAACTTTATTATTTTAATTAGAAGACTTCAGACTTTACTTTAATTAGGAGGAGGAAAAACTGTTTACTTATTGAATTAAACTATTGTTTAGATGGATATTGGATATATAAAGGGTGATATGATGAGGCTGGGAAGCACATTAGCTGTACTTCCAACAAATACCCCCCTTCCCAGGATCATCATCTCACCCAAAAAGCCAGTCACTGTACAACTAAAATTTATCAAAAGGCAGAGCCTTTGTAAAAATATCAGCTACATTTGCCTTCCCAGGCACATGAACTAAACTGAATTTGTCTTGTTCAAGATTCTCTTTCATAAAATAAAATCTGGTGTCAATATGCTTTGTCCTTTGGTTCTCTAGATTATTCTTTGAAAAGCAGATTGTACTTTCATTATCATAATATACTACAGGTTTTTGTAAGTCCAATTTCAAGAAAGCGAAACCTTTTAAAATTCTCAAGAGCTACAGTAGCTCTTTAATGGAGTCTGAAAGTGCCACATATTCCGCCTCCATGGTGGAGAGTGTTATGCATTTTTGTTTTACCGAGTTCCATATAAATGGTACACTATCCACGAAAATAACATGACCACTAACAGACTTTCTATCTATCTTATTTGAGGCCCAACTAGCGTCTGAAAATATGCTTAACCTGCTCACTGATATTCGAGATAAGTTCATTACTATATCTTTAGTACTTATTACAAACTGCAATACCTGGCAAAGCAACTTCCAGTGTGCCTTTGATGGGTTATTTGAAAACTGAGACAAAGTCACCACTGCATACTGTATATCAGGCCTGGATCTCGAGGCCAAAAATAATAAACTCCCAATCAGTTTTCTATAGGGTACATCCTCAACTTTGTCATCCTCTGTGGCTACCTTCAAATCCACGCCCGGTGACATAGGTAGTTTACATTTAACATGAGGCACCTCAAAAGCCTCTGAAAGTCTATCTATGTAATCTTTTTGGTGCATAACTAAATTCCCATTGATCTCCTCAAAATTTACACCTAAAAACTTTGAAATTTTCCCCAACCTTTTTGCTTCAAACCTCTTTTCTATTAGATCCAGAACCTCATCTAGACTTGCTTCATCTTGTGCAAAAATTGCAAAGTCATCAACATAGACTAATAGAACTACTTTATTTTTAAAAACATAAATACATTTGCAGTCTTCGACCTTATTAAAACCTAACATTTTAAAAGTATGATCTAATTCTAGGTACCATTCTCTGCCAGCCTGTTTTAACCCATACAATGCTCGGTTAAGCTTAAATACATAGTTATCTTTTCCTTTCATGGCAAAACCCTTTGGTTGCTCCATATAAATATTTTCATTCAATTTTGCATATAAATATGCCCCTTTAATGTCCATGTGTTGCGTTATCCACCCTTTAAGTACAACTAACACTGTCATGAAAAGTCTAACTAATGAAAATGAGACTACTGGAGAGTAAGTATCAAAGTAGTCAATTCCTTCCAACTGTTTAAACCCTTGCGCTACTAGTCTAGCTTTAAAATTCTTAACCCTGCCTGTTACATCCCTTTTTATTGTATAAACCCACTTGCTTCCCAAAACACGAGCCTGCTCTGGTCTTTGGACAAGTGTATAAACCTCTCGGTCTGCTAATGTTTTAAGCTCTTCTTGCATGGCCATTTGCCATTCGTCCTTTTCTGGCATGGACAAAGATTCGGAATAAGTATAAGGGATTTTTATCTCAGCACAGTGGACTTCAGGGTCATCAGTTTCGGAACTGTCACCTGGACTATCATCCACATCTTTGTGGAAATTAAAATCATTGGGGTTGTAAGGGATGCCTTTACCAAGGCAATATCTCTGAACATCACGCTGGCTCCTCAGTCTGACACCCTTTTCGGGATAATAATAGACATCCGTTCTGCCAGCTGATTTACCCTTGTTTCTAACAACCTCTTTTCTCTCCCACTCATCAACAGAAGGGATTGGAGGGTCTGTATGTTCATCCCTTGTTGCATTGGCATCATTCTCATTTATTGGAGGCGGTGTAAAAACACTATTATGTTCTACCACGGGCTTTAAAAGCAAAGTTTCGTCCTCTACTATCTGGACATGCTTTGTTTCTATTACAGTCTTAGTACCAGGGTACCAAACTCTATAGCTCAATGTTTCTTGAGCGTACCCTACTAAAACTCCCTTTTTTGCATTTGCTTCTAGTTTGTTTCTCTGTCTTTTAGGGATATGGACAAACGTAGTGCTACCTAACACCCTCAGGTGTCTAACTGAAAAACTCCCTCCCCTCCAAACATTTAAGGGGGCTTTCCCGCCTAACTTCGAGTGAGGAGATCTGTTCCTTAAATAGTTATGGCTAGCTACAAATTCTGCCCATAAACTATCAGGTAACTTAGTTTGACTAAGAGTTGCCCTAACACCTTCCAAAATGGTTCTGTTAAACCTTTCCACAACCCCATTCATCTCCGGGGAATACACATTTGTTTTCTGAGTCTTAATCCCTTCCTTGTGTAAATAATCCTGGAAATACTCGGCACAAAACTCTCCACCATTGTCAGAGCGTATCGCTTTCAATTTCTTTCCTGTTTGCTTTTCTGCAAAAGCTTTAAATAATTTGAAGTACTTAAATGCCTGGTTCTTATGCTGTAAGAAATAAACAAAGGAATACCTGGAAAAATCATCAATGACTGCCATGTAAAACCGAGAACCCCCTAATGACATTACAGGGGCTGGACCCCAAATGTCTACATGGACCAACTCTAAGACGTTTTTTGTTGTTATATCTTCAATTTTTGGAAAAGATTTTCGACAACTTTTCGACAGGCTACAATTTTCACAATTGCCAAAATCGCCTTTAAGTTTGTCAAGGCCAAAAACATGTTTACTTTTAGCAAGGGATCTTAAACTTTTGAAATTTAGGTGGCCATATCTTTGGTGCCACAATTCTATATTGTCTCCTGCAATATGAACTTCTTTCGGTTCCTCATGGCAATCATATCCAGTAACAACATAAAATTTATCTATTAAAGGTATAAATACACTCCTACCCTGACAGTCTTTTATCACAGCATTGTTCTTAAAAAACATTACCTTAAAATTTTCATTAACTAAACAGCGAACGGACAACAAGTTTCTTGTCATATTTGGAGCAAAGAATACATCAAAAAGTCTTAAAGTCACATCTCCACAGTCACTATTCAGTAGAATTGAAACATCACCTACACCCTTGATTTCGGTCTCTCCCTCAGCTAGAGAGCAACCGCTCTCTACCTCCTTGAAATTACTCAAAAGGCTCCTGTCTTTGACGAAACAATGAGAAGCACCGGAATCCACAGTCAGCTGGACTTGGACAGGTCCGGAGATGTAAGCTCCTGCACTGGCAAAATGGGTGGCTCTCCAATCCTTCTTAATCCTTTGGCTGGGTTTTGTCCTTCCGCTGGTTTCTGCACGGCTCTGGTTCGCTGAAGAAGACTGGATAGACTTTGTGCTTCCCGCTGCCTTTTTGGCAGGTCTTGTTGGGCAGGTTCTGATGTAGTGGCCATACTGGCCGCAATTAAAGTATGTTTTGTTTCTCCTCTTCTGGTCCTGGAAAGAGACGAGTGCATGTCCTCCTCCCCCCTCATCATCTAAAGGTCTACATATTTTTCTATCATATTCAGCCAAAAGCGCCTTCCTAACTGCTTCAACACCAAAGGCTTTATCCTCCAACTGGTATAAGCTCATGACTAATGCATCATACTCCGAGGGCAGATTATCCAAAATCTGAAATGCTACCTCCTCGTCATCAATAACCTTTCCTGCTAACTCTAAATCTTTAGCTGCATTTAAAACTTTTCCGATATACTGACTCATACTTTCACTGGGGTTATATTTTATATTCATAAATGCACGTCTAAGTCTGGCAATCCTTGCCCTACCACAGGGCTCAAAAACTAATTTCAAAAGATGCCACGCTTCAAAAGGGTCGGTCGCTTCATATACTACATTTTTGAGGTCTTCCTCAATGCTCAAACAAATTATTGAAAATGCCCTATTCCTTTTCGTATCATAAGTCTGTCTTTCATCAGACTTCATACTAGCAACAGCGTCAGCATTTTTCTTTTTACTATCCAAAAAGTCCTCTAAGCCTAAACTGGTCAAAACTAAATTTATGTTAAACTTCCACTGACGGTAATTATCTCTATTTAATTTAGGAAAGCTATATAAACTACTATCATTACTGGCTGCCATGATGATACACTAAAGAGCTATAGAACAACAGAGAAAGAAACTGTGCAGAGCGGGTGAAACGATCAAACCACGCTCTGCTACCACTCAGTAGGGGCTGAGCAAAAAGCAATCAGCTGCCCTTCAGACAAAATGCTCTGCAAGTTTACTTTAATCTGAATGTTAGCATGTGTATCATCATAAAATCACACAGACCAGTGTATAAAGAACAAGTTAATTTATTAGAGCAAACAACAATCCTTGTGAACAGCATTAAAAGAACAACATTAGTAAAAAGCAACAATTAACAAACAAACTTAACAACATTTTAATAACTGCTATGACTAGACTTTCTGGCATTCTAAAAGATAAACCCCTGACCTAACCATTTATATTACTGGATTATATCTATACCTAATCAGGGAGGAGGAGGAGAGGCAAACTTCCACCCTCACTTAGAACCAGCTCACCAACTGTTGTTGTTGTTGTACAGCAAACAGGAAAACCACTGCTTTTATACACCCACAGTGATGTCATCAGAGAACCTTCTGGAACAATCCAGGTTTAGTTGCACACTTGCTGCATGCCCAATGTAGGAAAGACACCTGACAGTTCATTCTCATGTGAAGTGGGCACTTGAACACCAGCACACAAACCTGTCACACAGTTTGTGTGTGCAGCAAAGCACCAGCACACAAGCCTGACACATCAACACTTATTGCAAGCCAAGGTGGCTGCCAAAACAAAATGCCAGAAGGTGTACAGTTTCTGCATAGATTGAATACTAGTTGAAGTGAAATTATTTCAGGTATTATGAAACTTAACATTAATGAAACTTTATTATTTTAATTAGAAGACTTCAGACTTTACTTTAATTAGGAGGAGGAAAAACTGTTTACTTATTGAATTAAACTATTGTTTAGATGGATATTGGATATATAAAGGGTGATATGATGAGGCTGGGAAGCACATTAGCTGTACTTCCAACAGTTGACACAATGCGCATCAAAATATTTTTCTTTGTTGCCACTGAGGCAAAGAAAAATCTTTTTCCACATGCGACGCCGAGTATTTCTTAATTGGTTTACCGAGTCATGACATCATAGAGTAGAGCGAATGGGAGAATCGTTTACTAGGGAGTAGGTCTTTCTCCTGTGTGTCTCACGTGGTGTTCTTCGTTATCAGCCATCAGCGCGTGCCTGCTTTGCAGTTAAGTGGTAGACGCAGACGGTAGTATGAGCATACTTCGATTGCTTTTCTGAGGATTATTTTCGATAAATGACCACTGGCACAGCATAACTTATAAACAAAGTTATAGCAAAGAATGGGTATACAGGGGTCGTGCTGCTGATCGCCAACGTCGCAAATTGCGAAAAAAAATTAGTTTGGCGAAAGAAAATACGTTTGGGTGAAAATATTGACAATTGCTTTTCTTAATGATGTCCGAAAAAATCTAATTTGGCAAAATGTTAAAAAGAGCCAGCGCAACCCCTGTGGTATATATAGTATCATATGTCAAAGGAGCGAAATTTGCTTATTATAATGTGTGCCGGAGTGATTTCAGCATTTCTCATGGAGGAAAGTATGACATTTCTCGCCACTCGAGTTCGTCAAAACACAGTGAAAATGTGAAACGTGCTAACAGCAGTAAAAGTCCACAAACATTTTTCAAAGAGGATGGACAGTCCAGTGGCAGATTAATGCAAGTTTCTCGGGGGTGGGAAGTTAGAAGATTGATATATACATCCATTTTATGGAAGCAATTTAGGATCTTTTACATTAATTTCTTTTTCTCGGAGGCCGGTCGCCCCCTCCGCCCCCTTTAATCCGCCCTTGGGACAGTCGGACGTTATTCATGCAGAACTGTTATTTACATCTTGATCGAATACAATGTTCCTATTTCAGCAGCTGACTATGCTGAATGTGAGAGGGTTTTCAGTATTATTCGGAAAAACAGAAATGAATTCAGGTGCAACTTGTCTAATAAGATTTTGGAAAGCCTTCTTATTATGAAAGATTTTTACTTCAGATTTTCTGAATAAAGCAGAAAAAGCTACTGCTGCTTCTTTGAAGTCAGCACAGTCAAAATGAGAGTTTTTTCAAGCCAGTTAAGTGATTATAATTAATAAATTGTTAGTCACGAGAAATCTGGAAAATGGTGTATTAATTGATTTGCCTTTTATTCAACTTCATTTTCTTTTATTGTTCTTAGCTTTATTTAATACTTCAAACATATAATTGTGATATAAAATGCATTAAAAATAATACTCGTGCACTATATGATGAAAGGTAAAAAATAACGCTCACGCGTTGTATAGCAAAAAGTGTCAAAATTTCTGTTCGCGTGCTGTTTTACACATTTTGATTTTCCCAGGTTGGCAAGTCTGCTACTTAAGCGAGAAGACATACTAAATGACTACATAAAAAAAAAAAAATGATACTTTTATATCTTACTCAAATAGTTACTAAAAACAAACCTAGAAAAAACCCATCAAAATTACAGTGGGCGGTAATCCCGTTTGGTGTTAAAAACTGGAATGAGGTTTCGTGATTCCAGACGATTTCTTCTTAAACCATCTCTTCTGGAGGGTCCACAGACAGCAGCAGATGCTTCAGTGAGTATTTTAACTATTCGTTCTGTAGCCAGAGTATGACAGGGAAACCCTATGATAGCAGGTAGTATTGCCTCTGGAATAATTGTTGGGTTTCTTATAGCTTCTAAAATCATGTCATCACTAAATTGTTCAGTCAGTCTGTTACATATTCCTACTTAATCAAGTCCACATAATCCGTTGCACAAAGGTCAAAATCTGGTAAATTGAAGACACGAATATTATTTGTTGCAGTGGTTGTGGTTGCATTAGACTGTTTGACGTTGCGCACTTTCAGAATTCTCTGCTTGAATGCAGAGAATTCTCTGCTTCTCATGTAAAGTGCCAATTCCTTTACATGACTTCTGTTGTCAGCTAGCATCGATATAAGGATATTTTCAGGATGGCCAAAAAACCCGTTTCTTTGAATAACAGTGTCGATGACGGCCTTCAAATCACTGGACAAATAATGCGATAAAACGATTGACTGATGTAACTGTTGTGCACCATAGATTAATGATGGTTTTGTCTTGATGTTGAACCACATAGGGGCATAGACTTTTAGGATGAATGTCGTTAGAGCCACTAAAGCCTCGGACGGATTTCCGTAAGCTATATAGCATCTGAGAATTCTATTTGCAGTTGTAAGCCAAATTCAATGACAAAGTTTTCCTGGGTTTCTCTTTGACAGACTTTCGCTGCAATGTCCACAGTTGATTGCTTCACAAATTTCCATAAGGTACAATTGATCAGGACTTAAATCTTTTTTATTAGTCATTTCACTTAGTGTGCATCGTATTGAGGTAAATGTAGCTACGAGTAGCTTTTCGCAGGTGATTTTCCGATTTCGCCAGTGAAACTTCTAGGTCCATCTAAGTGAGTGAAAAGGTGACGTAGTGGTAGCTCGTTGGCGTGCAATTGGCACACAAACCACTGAAGTGGACGCTTCAGGATTAGTTCCATGATTCGGATAATTCCCCCTTTGACACCTGTGTCGACAGATGTTCCATCACAACCGATCGCAATCAACTTTGTAACATCTATGTTATTGACACGTGACAGAAATTCAAATACGCTTTCCAATAATTTGCGCTCCCCTGCAATTTACAAATATGTGGCCGATGTACTTTGAACCAGGTTCTTTTATCAAGCTTATGTGTTCTGTTATTATCACTTTTCTTCTATTGTCTTCCATTGTTAGTGTCCTGTCTTTGTGTCCATCGAAGTACAAACCAAATGGTCATAATTATATTCTGTTAGAGCCGGCTAAGACGTTAGAGAAGTTCTGCTCTTTGATCTCAGTCATCAAATTTTATTTCTGTCAACAACATTTGATATGTTTCCTTGTGAAATAATTACTATCTTAAAGTGTAGCTGACAAGATGGCAGCGCCTGCTCTGTCGGAAACTCCAAATTTATCTAATGTTCTAGATACAGCAGTAAATACAGGTTGTTGATACAGGTATGGCATCGGCTACAGTGTTAGGATTTTCAGCGATAGCTGTTGGTGAAGAAAAGTCAGCATTTACATCTTATACACATCTTATTACATGCATACACATCTCATTACATGTTCGTAAGTTGGAAGCATATTACTTGGCATATCACAGCCAGAGCCAAATACAGGGAAAACCTTGTCTTTTCTTAACAACGCCATAGCGGTACGCATTAAAACTGAAAGCTATTGCAATTGAATTGAGAAACGATTTGATTTAGCCACGTGGTCGGGTTGTACCATGTGGGAGCTTGCGACTTACGGAGGAAGGGATGGTAGAATGAAACAGGAGATGGAAAAATATCAGGAATGTCTCTTTGTGTATATAGTAATATTACGGCTCTATATATGGTTCCCTACTTACTTAATGGTGAAAGCAGAGGATCTGGGTCATAAAATATCGCATCGTTCATTGCACTAATCACTATGGAATACTTAGTATTCAGTAATTACCAATTTATAATTTGTACATTATTGCACTCATCACAACTTACTACTACTTGCTTCTAGTAGTTGTACTATTTACTATTGAGTACTCAAAGTTAAGTAATCATCACACCAGTTATTTTATATTGAAGAAAAACAATTATTTTGAGTCAAAATTCAAACCAAAATTTCCACACGCTTCGAGAGTTCAACCCCTTTGTGGAAATACTAAGTTTTAAAAATTAAAATTTTAAATTACTATACTCGTAATCTCAATATCATAGATCACCTTTTCGCATAAGTATATTCTGATAAGCAATAATCCTGTTTTCTTCATGGACGAGCAAAACGTAGTCATATTCCCCTTTTTTTGGAAAATTCAACCACCTTGTGGCAGTATTAAATTTAAGAATTAAATTAAAAAATTATTTTCCCCTTTATTTCCATACTGTAGAGCATCTTTTCCGCATAGGTAGGTTCTGATTAACCGTATTTTTATTTTCACCATATAAAATCAAATTTTACTCTTTTTTTTTTCCTTTTTTGGGGAAATTAAACCCCTTTGCGGCAGCATTACATTTTAAATTTAAATTTTTTAGTTATTTTTCCCTTTATCTCCATACTACAGAACATCTTTTCCGCATAGGTAGGTTTTGAAATTCCAAAAAAAGTTTTTTTCGATCCACCCTATTAATTAGCCCCTTGGCAGAAAAAAAAAAGGATTATTTAAAGTTGCAATTACACAATGGAGTTTGTTTGGGTATCCAAACAAGAGCATAAAAAAAAACAAAAAAACAATTTACTGCAGCTCAAGAAAAATCCCCCCCCCCCCCAAAAAAAAAAAAAAAAAAAAAAAAAAAAAAAAAGAAAATGTTGGACTAACAGGTCCCCCTTGTCTACTCAGGGCTTCAAATGAAATCCCTTTCAAAATCCATGTCTAACACTTAATCCCCCAAAATTTCAACAAAAGCAAAATCAGTAAGTAAAGAAATAAATACATAATCATGACCCCCAATAAGCAGGAAAATTAGCAAATCTAGACATAATTAACAAACTCAATCATTGATAAAATTAAAACAAAGTAACACAGGTAAATAAAAAATGGCAATCTGAACATGATTTTACATGAAGTTACCCACAATAGGGATGGTTATCATTTAACTTACTGGTATTAAAAATAAGCCTTAAATCCCCCCCCCCCCACCCCTTTTTAGGCTAAAAAAAATCATCTATAAGTTAGGAGAGTTCATGAGAGGTTTGGTTTCTTGAGATGGTGAACAAGCTTAACTGGGAGAAAAGTAGCTTATAGCATATCACGGACTGGGATAAAGGAGAAATGAGGGTCGATCTCACCCAAAGCACCAGCAGTAGGCTCGGAAACTGCGCTCCACAGGGCACAGACGGTCAGACGCTGGTGGCTCCTGGACCAGGCAATTTCGATCTTTTTTAGGACAGGATCATTCGGACAAGGTCCTGTGGTGGCGCAGGGGCGCTAAAACGTGTTGCCCATCTGGATCCACTTGCACAAGGTAGTGGGCTTCAAGCCCACTTAAAAAAAAAAAAAAAAAAAAAAAAAAAAAAAAAAAAAAAACTCAAATGTGGCGGCGGAGGCACATAGAGAGGTGGGAATTGGGTAAGGCTGATTTGGAGCAGCTTTTTGGAGCAACAGCGTCGACGATTTGGAGTACTGTTACACACGGTAAGGGTTAACTATTTAGTGGCCCATTCACTAATCTGCAATCTAAGATTTAACTCTTTATCTTTAACTTTTAAAACAGCAGAGTAATACGCAATTTCAGCATAGCTGTAAAGTCCTTAGAAACCTGTATAAAAATTGACTAGCATAGTATGTAGCATGTATAGACTCAGTAATAAGGCTTTTAATTTAAAACAACGAACTTCAATTTATTAACAGTTAATCATATTAAAAACAGTTACATAAAAAGAGAAACAGTTGACTAGGTAAAGTATTAAAATCTATTGCACTGAAGTTTCAAACTTAACAAATTGTTTAAAAGAAAGATAAATGCATTGCTATCACGATACTATGACTCAATTAAAACAAACAGAATTTACTTTCAACATTAGAATTTACTGCAGGACGCCGGAGGCTTCAATGTAAAAACTTTATACTTATTCCATCAGACTAATAAAAATTTCCAGCATGTTACTTCATAGTGTAGTTCACATACGTAAAGGCAAGAGGCTCAACTATATTAGCAGAGATGCATCACTAATACATAACGAAACTAAGCGAAACTGCCGATCCCACGGCAATTGCTGCTTAAATACTGCCGGGAACCGAAGTTGCAACGCCCACATCAGGCAAGCAGAAAAATACGTACGCCGCTTACACAGAACACGCCAAATGATGTCACTGCCGGATTACATCATGGAAAGCAGCACACGCGGCTAGTTCAACAAGTCAGTCAAGACAGACAAGATGACGATGTTGCCGTGTGAAACGTTGGGCCGGAAAAACAACTTTAAGTTAAAGATGATAGTAAGTAAAAGATTCAAACTTTAAATATAGAATTAAGGTGAGAAGAACTTAAACTGGTACTTGGCTAAAATTAACAGTTTTATGAAGTGGAAATAAAATATACGTGATTTAAGTACTGGGCCAACAAGCAGTGAAGCAACAAATTGGAGCAAATTACATTCTTAATCAATCGATAGAAAAATATAACTACAGTCAAGCTTTTAGTAAATTTGAGAGTATTAAATATTATTCAGATGAAAGAAGCCCACTTCAATAAATAATAAGCATTTAAAAATGAAAAATATAAACTTATCTTAACCTAATATATTATTAGATGCTACATTCAAAGTTACAGGTAATTTTTAACACCAGAATAGTAATAACAAAGACTATAAATTAAAAATTAAATGAAAAATGAATAACTTTTGCAAAAATTTTTTATTTAACTTTTTCTTCTTTCATTTTAACAGATGTGCTATACTGTCCATATGTGCTATACTGTCCGAACTTTTTGCGAATGCAAGAAGTTTTTTACAAGTTATTTATTTAATTCTATAAATTTGCCTTTGTGAATATAAAAATTGATGTTTTATATGAAATCGGACACTGATTATTTGAAAATGGAAATCGTAGGCTTCGCAAAATAGCAATAAATACTTTATATGGGAAGGGGAAAAAAAGGAGATATTTTTACCATTTATCCACCCCCCCCTTCCAAAATATATCCCAGTGCGATGTTTCTTTTTTTCCCCCAGAGGGGTGGAGGTGGGGGAGATCGTGACTGCGATATTTCTGTTGATTTTCTAGTTAATTAAGCTCATTTTCGTGGGTGTGGCATTTCTTCCATAAATTACGGTAGTCAGTTGTGCGAGCGCGGGAACAAAACATATGGCGAGTTGGGGTTTTTTTCTTTTAAGCAGTTTGTAATGAGCAGAGTAGCTGTTTTTTTTTCTTTTGGCACAGAATCGTACGATAAAGCACTTTTGTAGCAGGATAGCGCAGGTTTTAAGTTTTGGTGCGGTATGGCGCAGAATTCCCACCCCTGCACATAGCCAAAACAAAAAGGCTATGAACGTGATGACACATAAAAAGGAAAAAAAAAAAATACTTCAAAATGAAGTAAGGCGACCAGCAATTAAACAAAAAAAAAAAGGATCATGCTGAGTCCTGGCCTTCGAGGTTGAGAGATCACATATTTAAAGAGTGAGGGAGCCTGTTACTCCAAAGCTGTTAAGCCTGCCACCGAAGCTTAGATAACAATCAGGTGCCGATTCACTGGTGCGTCCATACACCACCGGATCTCGCCTCAGAATGACTCCACCACTTGATGCTCAACCAGCGACCAATTAGAGTGTGCCATCTCATCGCCGCGAAACTTCGAGAGAGTTCTTCCCCGCGGAAGTTGGGAGAGAGGGATTAAATAAAAAAATAGCAGTCGGGAAGGAACTTCACCTGAAGGAAAAAAAAAAAGTGGAAGAACTTGGGCACGGGCGGCCATTTTGAATGAAAAAATTTACTAAACAACAATGAAGTGCATCAAAAACGTAACAAAAATCCTTAAAATTTTAGTGGGAGATAGCTAATCGTCCGAGACAACCCTGGGTAAAGTTAGGAGTTATAAAATTAAATCAGAAGTGGGTGAAAATAATTAAAAACCGGACTTAAACAAAAGGGGAGGATATTATTGCAGAATACAAGTTAGGCTATTGAGAAAAACGTAATAGTTAGCAGAAAATCAGTAGAAGTTACAAGAAAATTAAATTTACACCTCCGGAGATGGGGAAAACACAGACAGAATTAATTTAAAGCAAAAAGGTAATTATATTTAGGCAAACAAAATCAAAAAAGTAATTAGCAGTAATTAAAGAACAATACTATTGACATTTTTAAAAGAGAAGAGTCATCCAGACCATTATATCTCCTGACATAAAGTACTTAAATTATACTAGCATAAATTACTTTATATATTTGACAGTTGAATCAATTAAAATAAAAAGTTACTGCTTAGATCCATTAAAACACAACACCCCCCCAAAAAATACAACAATTTAGATTGTTTTACACATTTGGCGAATGGAGACAGTTATGACAGTATTTGCGAATTGTTTTGAGTGTTCTTGTAAAAGAAATATTTATGCCATATGCATGAATTTTAGCCTATGTTAATCAGGAATAGTGCAGCTTTCTATTATTGAAAAAGTTTTAGAATCGGTTCAGTAGTTACAGATACACATGGGGCATAATGCAGTTCTTGAGTGTCCCTGTGAAAGAGCTATTTGTGATATATGCATAAAAGGTAGCCTATAAGGATAGTGTAACTTTCAATCAGCAAAAGAAGTTCTAGAATTGGTTCAGTTGTTACAAAATGCCCGTAGAGCATAATATATTAGAATTATTTTGAGTGTGTCTGTAAAAAAACTATTTACGCTATATACATGATCAGGGCCTCTGAGAAAATTTTTTATAAGGAGGGGCGAAAATCTTCCCGTCCCCTTTCGTAAAGCACAAAAGTTTCGAAAAAACAAGAGGGACGGAAGAATTTTTTTTTTGTAAAACTGCTCTTGTTAATGATTTTCATATAAAATGCTAAAAGGAAAGAGAGTGGGAGGGAAGTTTTTCTGATATGTAATGGTACTTTCAATTCATGTTCGAAGGTTGAAAAAAATACTAATACTTAAATGGTAGAATTAATATTTCTGCCATCTAAATCATTCTAGAATAATGTATTCAAAATTTAGTCTATTTAAAAAAAAGATTTTAATTATGGATCTATAAATGAAATTCACAACACCTTCTGAAAAATTCACGGACGCACTTCAGCCGAACACAGTCCCAGGGGCGGTGCCCCGTATGCAGAGACGGCCCGAGGGGCGTGCGGGGCCCCAGGCGAAGCGCAAGAGCGGGGCCTCTTCTCTATCATGTCTTATGAGATAACAATAAAATGGCCCAGGAGCGGGGCCTCTATAAGCGTGGGGCCTTAGGCGATCGCCTACATTCGCACCCCCCTTGGGCCGGCTCTGCCGTATGCCCCCCCCTCTCATAGGGCATATGCATGATAGCTTGCCTGTACGTTAATACAGGGTTTAAGCTATCTTCATTCCAAATTTTATCCAAATACGCTCAACTTTTTTTGTGTGATTGAGTGACAAACATCCAAACACAAAAACGTGCACATTTATAATATTAGTAGGATTTGAAAATTTATGAACTTTAAGAAACACGCTTGGATTAAATTCTTGCTTATGCTTTTTAATTTGGCATAATAATGTAATTTTCATGCCATTTCATGTTTTTCAAATGCACGCGATTCTGCAAATAACATTTCTGCTTTATTTCAAAAGCATAAACCATTTTATGTGGGTGAAACTCACCAAGCATGGTAACCTAGAAATAGTTTTTAATTAATAATTAAGAAAGTAATTAAAATTTCACAATTCTGAGCCTCATGTGCACATTGAAGAAGTTATGCGCTTATATGTTCAAATTTTTAGAGCTCTACGTGCTGTAGATCGCACACATACAGATTTACAAACCTTCATTTTTGTTGTTATAGATAGATAGATAGATTTGGCGTAAAACTAATGCAATTTTCATGGTTTTTCAAATGCACATGATTCTTCATTGAAGTAATAACATTTCTGCTAGTTCAAAAGCATGAATCATAAAATGATTCATAGGATTCAAATGATTTATGGGCGAAACTCACCAAGCAAGGCCATCTGAAAACGGTTTTTAATTAAAAATTAAAAAATACTTAAAATTTCAAAATTCTGAGCCTCAGGTGCACATTACCAAAGTCAAATGCTTATATGTTCAAATTTTCAAATCTCTGCATGCAGTAGATTTGTCTGGAGATCGCACGAATACAGATTTACAGAAATTATCTTTATTATTCTAGATTTGGCGTAAACCTTCCATGTCATTTCATGTTTTTCAAATACACAATTTTGAAAGTAGCATGTGGGCAAAATTTGCCAAAATTTTTATCTTAACAACCATGTTTGTAAATCACCAAACTTGCAACATAAAGTTGCCCATGGTTAAAAATAGGATCAGTAAGATAAAATCCAACCAAAAACCCAGGCATTAAAGAACCCAGGCATTTTTAATAAAATCCAGAAAGGAACCTACATTTGTTGGGTTAAAAGAAAGAAAAAGTTTTTTTTAGAAAGAAAACTTCCTTTGTCAAGAATATTGTGAATAGAAGCAACATTTTATCAGTATAGAACCATAACTCAGAAATCTGCAATGTTTTAAATACTATCTCCTCATAAGTATAAAGAAGGAAAAAAAAAAGTATTACAACATTTTTTGCCTACACTTTAATAACACTTGCCTGACCAACAGAATGTTGTGAAGTATTTGTGAATGAAAGTAATAAGACAATCCTAAATAGGAACAGAAAGATTTGCACATCTGATGCCATGTGCAATAAATGGAGGAATATATCAATTCTCCTCACAGTCTGGATAAAGTCAAACAAAATATACTCCTACTTGATTATGGATTTATGTCCCTGTTAAGAGTTTAAAATTTCTGAGACATTAAAATAATTTCCACTTGTAAGAGACCTTAAAAAATGTTTTAAATACTAATCATTTTTAAGGAGCACTATGCAAGTTGTTTATACAATGCTTTTAACATAAATTGTAAACAGAAAATGACGGGATAAACAAAACTGCCTTGCGTAAGTGAAGATATGTTTTAAGGTAAACATCCTAACAAGTGTTCTCTGAATTAAAAAAAAATGATTTTGCAATTTGATATAAAAACTTAATATAAATATTCTTTTATCACTCCTCAGTAAATGCTTGAAGATGCTGGGAAAACAAGAAAAAAAATCAATTAGCAGAAATAAAATCTCAACTAACCTTTTCTGATTTAAATGAATATATGTCTTGAAGGAAATCCTCATTTACAACAACACCTGGTTGATTTTTAAGTTCCTGCTCAAGTTTCATTGATGCTTCTTCAAATGCTGCAACTCTAGCATTTGTGCTATCTCTAAGAAAATGTAAATGAGGGACATGTCCTAAAACATTTCTGCTAATTAATTCAGCCCTAAAAATAAATCAATAAATAAATAAACCTTATCCATAATCAATTGAAAACTTCAGTTATAAGAATAAGCTATATTTATAAACTGAACCATTGGTAAGCATATATGAGTGCAATTTTGATAAACAAAATCTTAGAGAGACTGATAAAACAAAATAGTACCTGATTTTTGGAGCAGCAATAGCCAATTTCTTGTCTATATCATTAGCCAGGCTATTATGTCTTACTGGAACTTGCCAAAATATATTTAAAATTTTGAAGCATGGTGAAATTTGTACCTATCAAAAAATCACATTTACATTGATTATCTCATAATTTGCTTTATCATATTTTTACTACAGGGTAATTTCATTGTGATTTAACATAATATTTGTAGATGAAAATGTTTTTAATGACGAAGCCCTTAAAATGAACCCTTAATGAAATGAGTCCTTAAGAAAATTTTTTAGCTTTACTTTTTAGCTTTAGTAAGTATTATAGGATCACAAAAAAGGACATGAAAGTCTAATTCTGAATTTTAGTTAGATATTAGTCACTTTTAATGTGACTAATGTAATATTTTATATACAGTCATTCAGGATAACTTTGATCACCATTTTCTGTATTTTCATTTGCCTCTCTTATGTTTTAATATTATTTTCAGACTAAATGGATTTTTAAAAAAATAGCAAAACATTAGTTTAAAAGTTCTAATGCAGCACTAGTATAGTACTTTAATTTCATTGTTAAAATTATTGTTATTAATCCATTTATCTAAAAGCAAACCATGACTGGTTATTATTATTATGCTATTGATTTATATATTTTCCATGCCTAATTGATAATTGTAATTAAGTAAACTTTTTTCATCTATATTTGATTTTGTGAATTAGTTGCTTTAAGTTGTATTTAGTAATCACCAAAAATTTTTCAAATATTGTGAACGCCCACATTTTCCTTTAAATAAACCCTGTTAAACCCCCTCAAATCCCTGAAAAAACCACAGTGAGTTGGTTTTTTAGTTCTGAAAAACCTGGGTTTTTAATAACCCTGACCATGTGACTAATTTATTTTCTAAAATGCAGAACAGAAAACCAGTTTCACAGTCAATTGAGTGCAACTGTGGATCATGAGCAGCTTTGTAAAACCAAATATGCTGAAAACTAGGAGGTGGTGCAAATTTATACCCCAGGGCTAAAAGCTACACTGAATCAATGTACCACAATCTCTTCATTACTCTTAAATAATTAAAATGACCAGTATTTAATCAAGAATTTAAAAATATATACATAGAATTTCTGTACCCATTCTGCCAAGCTGAAAAAATTCTGTTAGATTCATAATTAGTAATTAAAAACATTTTTATTTTCTGCTTTTATTTTGCCATGGAATGACCCTATACTTTCTACTTATACTATTTTGAGAGCTTTTATTATTCAAACATGAACAAATAAATTAAGTCTTTCTTTCTTTTAAGTATAAAATTACCAGCATCAAAATGTGATTTGATAGAAAATTACATTAGTTCTAAACACAGGACTAATGGTGTAGCATAAAAAATTGGGTACAAGGGAAGCAATCCAGCTCTTTTAATGACTATGTCATTTTCTCTCACCCCCTTTATTGAAAATTGTATGAAAAATGTGTCCCAAAAATGCAACATAAAAGTATGCGACATAATTTTACATATATTTAAATACCATTAGTTCACAACAGCTTTAATCTATTGTTACAATATTTCATAAGCTGTAGAATATGTATCACATGTATTTTTCTATAAATAGGTTACAATCATAAAAATTTCAACATAGGGTTACCAGGCAAAATACTCGAAAGTTGCGAGATAAAATGACATAGTCAATTAATATTGTTTTAATATGGCAATAATGAAACTAAAAAATTAGGGGGGTCTCCCCCGACGAGGCTCGAACAGTCAAGTTTTTTTTCTTTTCATAGGATTGCATCTATTGTTGCATCCAGTACTATCTCCCACCAGTTAAAAATTTTCCATGCAAAGAATTTGATGCAGTAGATGTATGACTTCAAATACCAGGAAATGCAATCCCGCACTGTTTTTCGTTTCATGGGAATTCGGTATTGTTGATACTGCAATCCCGTGGGATTGACATTTCATTCAAATAAAAATGAATTTAATAGAGAAAACAGGAAAAAGTAAGATTGTAGGCACTATCAAGTTTAATACTTTATCTTATTTGATAATTAATATAATACCTTATATAAATATGAAAATTATAGTCATGATACAGTCTTCCTGAGAAAACAGAGTTGCACTCTCTACCGGCGATCCCCCCTTTCCATTGGTTTATGAGTATATATATCCCACTGTTGTACAGAATACATAGGTGCACTAGAAATAATTTTATTTTTAGTAAATTATTTACACTATGCACAAATTGGCATAACCTTTACTCAGCAATTGATATCGTAAATAGACACATGATCTTTTAGGCTCCCAAGTTTTTATACTAAGGGGAACAGGAAAGGATGGTGGTGAAGAAAACCAGTTATTTGAATTGACGCGGACTGGCTCATGGACATATGAAGTATTGGAAAAGTTAAAGAAATTTATAAAATTACAAAAAAAAAGGGGGGAAAGGAGGAAGATTGTAATTTATTGCAAAAAGGCTACAGTGCAATTACCAAAGAAACAAAAGTTAGAGATTCTAGATTCATACCATAATTAATGGGATTTTTAGTTTAATTAATGGGGAAATAAAAGTTTTTTAATGGGCAGTACACTGGATATTACGTGTAAATATATACTGGTGGTTATAATTAAACTTCCCCTATAAACGGTTAGAATATAAAATATTTTTTTCCATGTCTACAATGCCACCTATTCTCTCCTGTGAAGCACTGCACCGGGATAGTGCAAGCTCTCACTACTGGTCTATTTGGAGCATGTGACGTCACCCCCTCTCCCTTTTCTCTCCAAGCGTAGGCGAAGGGTTGTGTATGTATTTTTTCTTCTCCCGGCTGATGCGCGATGGTGAGAGTAGCTCTGCTGAAAGCCTACTGAATGTTTTTTATTATTATGTATGTTAATTGTTTCGTGGCGTATCTTTATTAAAGTGTGTGTTGTCCAAAACATGGATCTGTGTTTCTTCAGTGATTATTTTCAGTATCTCACAGGTTATGTGACGCAGCACGCAGACCACAGCGCTAAATAGACAAAAGTAATTTTCTTTGTCTGGAGAACACGCTTGGAAATGGCTTCGTTCGTAACATCGAGAATTGAGCTTTTGAATAAAGACAATTATGAAACGTGGAGAATTTTAATGAAAGCTCTACTGATTAAGAATGGAACATGCAAAATATGTGAATGGAACACTCCAGAAACCAGTAGTTGTTGCCGCAGATCCGAAAACAAAAGAAGCCTATGATTTATGAATAGAAAATGACGAAAAAGCGAAATCTGACATCATATTATGTATCTCCTCATCTGAGTTAAAACAAATCAAGAACTGTGAAAGTTCGAACGACATATGGAAAAAATTAGAGGAAATATATGTCAAAAGGTCCCGCTAGAAAAGCGTCACTGCTAAAATCTCTCATTCAGCTAAAGATGCCAGATGGATCAAAAGATGTTCGAGGACACTTAGAAAAATTCTTCGACATTGTTGATAAACTTTCAGAGATGGAAATATGGATTGAAGAAGACTTGTTATAAGTGATGATGCTGTACAGTTTACCATCGACTTTTGAAAATTTAAGGTGTGCCACTGAGTCCCGAGATGAGTTGCCTAAACCAGAAAACCTACGGATCAAGATCATGGAAGAGGGCGATGCCAGACAACCGGATATTGTCCGAGTGGAAGTTGGCGCATTCACGGCGAAACATCTAAAGCAAAAACCGTCATGGAAAACTGATAAAGGTGTGAAAAATGATTTAAAGAAAAATGATTCATCCAAAATAAGATGCTTCACTTGCGGAAAAATTGGACATCGGGCATCGCAGTGTTATTCTGCAAAGAAACAAGCAACAGGTTTTATGACGGACGTAATATCAAACACTGCAGATAGCAGAACTTTCTCTAAAGGTGAGGCAAAAGAAATGTGGTGCCTCGACAGCGGGTGCACAGCTTACTTGTGCAATGATGAATCTAAATTTGTTTCCATTGAAAAATCTGAAGTTGCAGAGCTAAAACTATCTAAAAGTGACTGGAACAAGAAATGTTGCAGTGAAAACCAAGATTGATGGGAAAGTGGAAGATATCATCATTCACGACAGTTTGATGATACCTGACTTGAGAACGAACTTGTTATCCGTTGCAAAGCTATGCGATAAAGGATTTACAGTGACTTTCATGAACACTGGTGCAATGATTGAAAATTTTGACTCTAAATTTATAGCAGATCGGAAAGACAATCTTTATTACTAAGAGTAGTCTATCAGTAAATGAGAATGCAAATCATGTAAGTAAATCCATTGATACGAAAAGCAAGGTTTGTAAAATAACAAGGTGGCATTGTAGAATGGGACACCTTAATTTGAAAGATCTTATAGATTCAGCAAGTAAAGGTAATATTAGGGGTTTAAATATTGCAAAGCCATCGGATGAATTTGATTGTAAAGTGTGTGATTAAGCAAATTGTCTAGAGTGCCTTTCCCTAAAAAGTCAGAGAGTTAGTAATTTGTTAGAAATTATACATTCAGATCTTTGTGGGCCATTTCGGATTCCTTCATTAAGTAAGTCTGTTTATTTTATAACTTTCATTGATGAGTATTTGCACTATTGTGCAGTAAAATTTTTGGAAAATAAAAGCGAAGCTCTATCAGCATTCAAGGAAATCAAATGTCTTTGAGAAAATCAAAAGTCTAAAAAAAATAAAGTTTTTATGAGTGGTAATAGAGGAGAATTTATAAACAGTGAATTTGAAAATTTCTTGAAATTGCATGGAATTCAACATAGGTTGTCTGTTCCGTATTGCCCGGAACAATCTGGCATAGCTGAGCGAAAAAATAGATCATTGGTTGAAACAACCAGATAGATGATTGTTATCGCAAGCTAATTCTTTGCTTTATTTATGGGCAGAAGCTATAAATACTGCTAATTATGTTAGAAATAGATATACTACAAAAGCAATTAATGGAAAAACTCCTTATGAGTTATGGAATGAGGTAACCCCCAATGTCAGTTACTTTAAAATATTTGGTTGTGCAGCATACTGTTTAAATGATAAACCAAAACAAAAATTTTCAGCTAGATCAAGGAAAGGGATTTTGTAGGTTACTCGGATAATTCTAAAGCATTCTGCATTTATTTACCTGATGAAAGAAAAGTAATTATTTCGCAAAGCGTTAAATTTTTTTAAACGTTTGATAGTAGTGGTTCTCCTTCTGTAGTAGATGAAATCATATCCGAGGAAAACATCCCCATGATTTTTGAAAATGAGTTCTCGAGCCAAGACCATACGGGTAAACATGAACGAGAGGGGACACTTGAAACCAAAATCCAACCCCAGGTTAGTGATGAGTCAATGTCCGAATCCCCTATTTCTAGTGAAGAAAACCGAGAGGCAAAAAAAAATGTCTTATCGCTCTCGAAATCGAGATGTGTGCATGATGGAGCCGAATGAGGGGGAAATTGCAGGTGTTGTTTACAACTGTAGTTCCGAAATTCCTATAAGCGATGCACTAAAGGGTTCGGAGGCAAAGGTATGGTACGAAGCCTTAATTAGGGAGATAAAGAGCATAATAAAAAAAAGAGACGTTTTAATTAGTAGATCGACCCAAATCTGGAAAATGTATTGGTAATTAATTTATTCTTAATAACAAATATAACACAGATGGAACGCATTTAAAATGCAAGGCAGTTTCAATTGCAAAAGGTTTCAATCAGAAACCTGGGATAGATTTTAATGAAACTTTTTCGCCTGTTGCAAGACAAGGGTCTATTCGCCTTATGGCTGCTTTATCAGTAAATTTGGGAATACAAATTCACCAATTCGACGTAACCACCGCTTATTTAAATGGGAACTTGGAGGAAGAAATTTTTATGGAATGCCCTAAATATTTTAGAGAAACATTAGAGCAATTAATTTTGCAGGAAAAACCTAATAGCGAATACTATAGAAAAAGTAAGAAAATGCTAGAAATTCTTGATGAAGGGGACAAAGTTCTTTATTTGAAAAAATCACTATATGGGCTAAAGCAAGTGGGCAGGTGTTGGAATGTCAAAGTAAATGATATTTTAAACAATTTTGGAGGAAAAAGATCTGATGCCGACCCAAGCATGATAGGAAAGCTTAAAAACCACCTAGAAAGGGAATTGGAAATAAAATATGAGGGCTTGGTTAAATATTGTTTAGGAATAAATTTTCAACAGAAGGATGGAACAATTACCATGAGCCAAGAAAGTTATATCAAAGAACTATTGGAACAGTTTCGTATGGTCGAAGCAAAGACGATAAGTTGCCCTATGGACATAAGCGTTAAATTGAAAAAGGGAGAAAAATGCGACAATGAATATCCCTACCGAGAATTAGTAGGGGGTTAATATATTTGGCAACATCCACCTGGCCTGACATTTCTCATGCCGTTAGCCAACTTAGCCAGTTCTTAAACTATTATGATAAGACCCATTGGACTGCTGCAGGGCCGCACAGTGGAGTATTTGTGTCAAAATCCTGGCCAAAAATATTTTCCATGTGCTTTTAACGTTAAAATCATTACTGTTGACTTTTGACTGACTTTTTAGTATTATATACTTCTTAAATTATATAAAAACAGCGTGTTGTCGCCAAATTTGGCGATATATCGCCAAACGACTCGAAGTTGGTTTCTAACAAATGTCTTGTCCGGGGAGTGTCCCTTACTGGGAAGTACTGCTATTGTATAATACCACTTATAAATGTAGTAGCACGTGGCTGTCGATCTAACGGTCTGGAGTTTTGGGCGATTTTCTCCAGATGTCACGTGAATACGCAATAGAACCCCTTAAAAAGCCTTCTGCCCAAGGCAACCTTCCCGTTAGGCAAATAGACGTGTAGCTGTGCCTTAACCACAATAAAAATATATAAATGTAATACTTTAATAATACTTATAAATATAATACTACTTATCTATAAATCAATTTTTATCATAAAAATTTTTAGATTTTTCACTTTTCTAAATGTAGTTACTATAGGGATCTTAGTTTTCTAATGACTTCTGAAGATTAACTTTTTCATTCCGATTCTTTTGAACTGTGATATTCGTCTTCACATAGAGTCACTTTTTTTTTTTTTTTTTTTTTTTTGAGAGAGAGAGAGAGAGAGAGAGAGAGAGAGAGAGAGAGAGAGAGAGAGAGGGACCACCATCGGACCTCTCTGGAAGAAGAAGTTGTAGGGTGTCACTGTTATAAGGCTAGTTCTTTTTCCTTGGCCTTTGTCTAGAGCAGCTAAAAGGACACTGCTTAAAAGAAGCCTCCTTGCAAACCCATAAAATCTCATTTCAAACTACAGGAGAAAGTAATTTATTTCAAGCCAGCCCTTCAAAATGACTTAAAAGTTAGCACGTGTTTCTGTTTCCACACTCACACTTCAATGACCCGAAGTCACAGTTGCCAACCTTTGAGAACCAAAAGTGGAGAGTTTTTGCTTTGGACACAATTTACGACATAAATGGAAAATAAGCTGTAAATAGATGGGACTATTTACAGGACTAAGAAAGGGCAATTTTGGAATACGTAGAAATTTTCTTCTTATAGCAAATTTACATCAGAAAAATAAGAAATTACATACTGAATTTAAAATTCTCATGTTAAATCTTAACTGAAATGAAATTTTATATACCTTTATCCAAACACTTGCACATAATTTATAGTTTATGAGAAATACAAGCGTGTATGTTTGTATCCCTTTTGCAATCACCCGTCGAAAAATTATCCAAAAAATAAAAATGGCGCTATATAAATAATTTTTTTTATAAAAATGGTGGATGTTGGGGGCAGGGTTGGCTTTTTACCGGTAAAAACTGGTTTTTACCAGGGCATGGTAAAAACTAGGTTTTTACCGGTAAAAACCTGGGAAAAAGGGGTAAAAACCTAATGATACAATAAACTCCCAGAGTCATAAACTGCATATTATTGGTATTTATAAAACTGTATTTTCATGTGATTGATGTGGATATATCATCATCAGGACATACTAAGGATACAAACTACATTATGTAATAAAAGTATATTTACAATTTTCATTTAAGTAAAAATTATTCAACTAGCCTGCATTACATAATTGTAATAAATATTGTTATGTGCCTTCTCATAATAATAGTTTTAATAAGTTTAATAATGATAAATGTACATTAGCATCTATAACTTTGAATTCTTGCAAGATGAAAACATGGATAAAAGTTTTCTGTGTTTATTATATTCCTTAAAATAAACTATTTTCGTATAGCATTCTTTTACTTACCAAATCAGACACTGAATTAGGTGAATATTGTTATATGGAAATGGAAATAGTGGTATTAAATGTCCTGAACTTTTATCCCTGAGAAAATGAAAAAAGAGCAGATAAATCTTCATTGTTTGCTTCTGGATTAAGGCCGATTGACTGCACTAAAGTCCTAGTCTTATAGGAGAATATCTTCGTATCTCTAATGGATCCTAGTCAGTATTTATGCGCGGTTTTTGAAAAAAAAAAAATCCACAGAAAACTCCGAACAGCTAGATCAACAGGCACGACCGGGGTATGAACCTGGCACCTCCCACCATCCAGTTTCGAGAGCAGAACCTCTCAGCCATTGGTGCAGAGATAAATCTTCAAAAAAGTGACAAAAAATAGTCAAACTAATAAGTTTTTCTCAAAGGTTGTAAAAACCCTGGTAAAAACATGTTTTTCCAAAGACGGTAAAAACCGTAGTAAAAACCGGTAAATACCATCAGACGGTAAATACCGTCCAACCCTGGTTGGGGGACATTTTTTTCTTGGAATAGGCACTCAATACTGTAATAATTACGATTATAGTTGAAATTAGGTGCGACACCCCTTCAAAAAGCTTTTTGAAATGTGGATTTTTGAAAAAAAATTAGAAAAAAAAAGTTTACAATTTTTTTTAATAAAGTCATATTACTTTTTCAAGCTAATAGATACATATAATTAAAATACATATATTTTACTACAATTATACTAAGTATCAAACCAGTAAATTAATTTAAAGAGCCCATAAAAAATGCAAGACAAAGTAATAGAAAACTCTGAAATCTCTAGCCGTAAATGAAGAAACTTGCTTTTAAACCGAGTGTTGCATCTTTTGGATATGAATTATGGTCGAAAACCATGTATCTCATGATGCATCAGTTATTAGGCTATCCAAAAGCATTTATATTACTGTTTTTAAGCAAATTTAAAATTTTTGCTTTTTGGCCAGGAATTTCATACGAATACTCCACTGTGGGCCGGTCCTAGGGATTTTCCTACGCGGAGCGAACTGAAAAAATGTGCCCCACCCCCCTGCATTGGAAAAAAAAAAAAAAAAAAGATCAGCTGGGAAAGATTTAAAGATTTCAGAGCAAGTAAAGTCTCAAATTGTGGGAATCCATGTTCTGGAATGAGGACCGATATCGCCTGTTGGAAGATAACCTCTACTTTCTCTACGACCCCCCCCTCTGGTAGCGCCTAGGGAATGCAATCCCGATCCCGCACAAATTTTTGCTCGACTAGTCCCGCGAGATTATGATCCTAATCCCGCGGGATTGACACTGAGAAATAAATTATTTTTATTACAATTTCATGCTGCTTTTCCAATCAATAGACCAAGGATTTTTGCATATTTTTGTCTCTTATCTAACAATAAACCAATAAATAATTACAAATTTCAGTTTAAAGTTTTATAATTTTTTTTTAATTATCTTCCAATGGGAGCCTGGATCAAACATCTAAATCTAAACACCTTAGTCTAAATGTCTCGTAAACTTCCCATCTCCAGATGAATTGGAATATTTCATACTAATTTATCTCTTAGCAAACAGTCACAAATTAATTAGAAGTTTTCATTTTAGTTTTTAATTTTTTGAATTCACACTTTTAATTATTTTACTAAAATTAAATTTAGACTAGGAAATGATTCGTTGGATTTGTTCGATTTTGTACGTTCTTTTTCCAGCATCTAAAAAAATAACATAAGTATGCAACTGTATCTTACTCATTTTTAGCTACTAACATAAGACATAACTTAGTATACGATTCTGAATATCACGATTATAATTTTCATATTTCTGTAAGTTACTGTATTAATCATCTCATATTAATTATTATTATTATTATTAAAGTTAAACTTCATAGTGTTAAAAATTTTACTTTTATCTACTTTTCCCTGTTGAAATGAAGTCCTAGCTAAATTCTATATCATCTGTTTTAATTTGAAGTTTTTTTTTTCTAAAATCGTCGGATTCATTTGCTTTTTTCAACCAGTACTTTTTTTAGCAAGATTCTTCCTATCTTCCAGACTTATTCTTTTGTCAAATAGTACTAGAGCTAGACATTTATCTACTAAATACCATTGATTAAGAAACAATAAAAATGATTAAGAAACAATAAAAATGTTTTACAGCATTTTCTTCTCCTTCAGTTAATTTAAATTGATCTCTAAACAAACACACTTTTGAATCTTTTAATTATGGGTACAACCGGTTCACTGCTTTGTGAAATTCGTACCTCGCTAAGAACTCCTGGTAGAAGTATCTCAAAAGATAGGATGATGACAAGTGAAGTATAAAACATCACGGCTCAGCTTTGGTTCTAGCAAATGTGAAGTACCCTTCGAAGGACCTGTATTGGTGGCCACTGTACTACAGCTTGAACAGTAACTAAAAATGACCCATCTTTTAAGAGGTCTTATACAGCTGAAGCAATTTTAAGTCAGGTTTCTGAAGGAAGTTTATTATTTTCAAGTGTGGTTTCTACTAATGATTTTATTTCTACTGGGAGTATTTTTTTTTTCATCATAAAAAATATTAGCTCAAAATTCATTAATGGGGTGCTTTAGATTAACATATATTTTGAAAAATCATTTTTACGCTTAAATTTATTTGTCTATCTTCATATTCAAATAACTTTTTAAAAAATAAATTAATAAATTTTATATGTGCATATCTGCACCTTCTTACTATATTTTAGAATTAAAATTAATGGTGAGAATCGCATTTGAAAATAATAATTAGTCCCTTTTTTATCAATGTCTGAAATGTTTATGAATTTATGGGGCATTATATTATTTTTGAGCTGCTTGGGGAACATGCTGTTTTTAATGGATTAATTTTGAATTTTTCAGGAATTATTTATTTACACAAAGGAACAAACTGAGGGGGTGCAGCATAAAATAACTAACTTGTAAAATAAGGACCATCCTAAGATTGAAAATTTCTCGCAGCCTCTGTAAATAAATTCTGAAGACAGAATAATCGTTTTTTGTTAATTACTGGATTTCTGGAGCAAATTAAAAATATCGGAGAAACTCCATGGGGAGAGAGTGTAAAATTTCCTTATCTGTGGGATTACCAGAGAGAAATCGCATATACTGAATGCACATATTTTTCAAATGATACTCTCTCTCTCTCTGCACAGAGCTTATAATTAAACTTCCCCTGTGTCACGTTGACACAACGTGCATATTTTTTAATGAAAAATTATTAATACAAATCTTAATTAATATTGTCTAAATTTAAACTAATAGTCTATTCTAAATTTAATTAATTATAAGTTTTTAACAGTAATAGAGATGAGACGGGCTCAGCCCGAGCCCGGGCCCGAACCGGGCTCTGTAATTCACAACTGCGTTCGGGCTCGGGCTCGTGAAAAATTTCTCTTTTATTGAACATACTCCTTGAAACAGATTTTAAAAAGTGATTCATGAGGAAAATAAAAGTACTTTAAAAAAAAAACAGCGGCACGGCCGCCTAGAAGGTGCGTGAAGCTCTTTGGGTATTTCAGAACGGCGGCTTATATTGCTTAGTTAGTCATGAGAGCGGACATTATTTCATAAGCATAGATATAAAGAATTAGAAAGTGCATTAAAATTTTGCAACTATATTTGTCTTTAATTTGCACAAAACGGCAAAATTTATTGTATTCTATCAAAGAATTCCTTCATTGAATTTTATTGAATTTGATTTATCTTATCTGAAATTTCGGACTCGAGCGGGCTCGGGCTCCGACTTAAATAATATTGCTCGGGCTCGGGCGGGCTCGGATTAAAAGTCTTCGGGCTCGGGCTTCAAAAAATGAGCCCGAACTCATCTCTAAACAGTAACACTTTTTAAAGCTTTCAAATTTCCTTTTAGCCATTTTATTTGTAAGGCAATAACGCACTTTTAATCATTTCGATTTCCTGCCTTCTGCTATGCTAATCAAATTTACAACTGCAATCTGTTTTATTTATATTTTTTTCTTCCCATCCTCTTTTCACTTATTCATATTAAAGCCTAACTTGCAGTATTGCACTGCTCCCAGACCGCAGTGTTTTGTTTTTCTGTGTGCAGCTGCATGCATCGAATGTTCTAGTAAAGTCTTTCGTGTTCCTTTTTTTTTCTCTCTTACATATGTAATAGCTTAACGGCAAAAAGTTGACTTCGTGATATACCCCCCTGTGCATCTTTGAATATGAGCATTCAGTTGTAAGTCAGCGAGCAGAGTAGAGCTGCGTTGGAGGTTTGGACAAGCACTTGCCCTTCGGGGCTTGTGCCTCTGTCCGTGTCCGTAATATATTCTAATTTTATGTGAAAATATGTAATTGTTTCTATATTTATTGTGTGCAACTTAATTTATTGTGTGCAATATTTATTGTGTGCAACTTAACCAAGAAGCTGATATTGTGATCCTGAAAATAAAAAATTGTCATTATCGTCAATAATCTGTTTTCTTCAATTACGGTGATTTAAGAAATATTGCATTTTTATGTGTCTTCATCTATAGAGTTCGGAAGTGATGTTTTGTTAGTTTGATGTTTGTTAGTGCAAGGAATTATTCATACCTAGCATGTTGATGATTGTTTTCTTTTCCTACGATAAAGATGTTTACTGCATGCTCAAGTATTCTAGATGTGTGCGTGTTTGTAAAGAAGTTGGAAAGAAAATACGTAAATCAGGGAAAAACCCTGTGTTCAACCAATTCATCAAATACTAACCATTATCATCGATCACATGCGGCTGCATTTTTTAAAATTCTCTACGGTTTTCTTGTTCTGGATTTACATGCTTTCGCATGGCTATCACCAATATATTAAAATTCTTCTCACAAAAAGTTCTTCCGTACACCCTGTAAACAGCAGTCTACAGCTGAAATGGATGAGAAGATCACCTCCAAATTTGCAAATGGACACTACATGAGATGTGCTTAAGTTTGCTAACAGGCACTTTGCAGCATGAAATCAACTCTAAATATTAGCCTAACTAGCTATAAATGTGCTAAAAAACTACTGAACAAATGTTGAAATTGTGTGTTTATTTTGAATGATCCATTTCCAGTGTTAAAATTGCTGTTTTTTCAGTTATGAAAAAAATAAATCCCTCTGTTTTATGTATCACTTTATCAAGAATGTTCAAATATAATTTTCTAACCTGTCCCATGCATATTATAGATAGAACTTTAGTAGGATATAGCCGGATATCCTGTAGTTATGATTTGGATATCCGACGGTATTTCGAATAATGAAAAAGCAGCCGGATACCCGACACTTGTTGGATATCCATTACATCCCTAGTTGAGATATACCATATTTTCTTGCTAAACTATTTTTTCGCCATCTTCATACAGTATTTAACCACTCCTTCATAACTTCTTCGTTCATCCAACCTTAGATATTCACTTGAATTATCACACCGATTGGAAAGTTTTCCTTTGGTACAGTTTTACTTTTGAAGATGATCATCGGCGGCAGTTTAGTTCCATCAGAAGCGCAGGCTAAAACAACGAAGAAAGAATTTCTTTCATGCCCAGTTGTGTTGATATTTATGCTATTTGTTCCTATTTACTCCACAGTCTGATTTGGGGGATGTCGAAGGAGACAGGCACCTCGTCCATATTATAAATCTCGCTTCCTGCGAAGTTGTTGGATGAAATTAGATTTCTCGTAAAATCTAGAAAATCAATTTTTTAATTTCCCAGTCATTGGGCAATTTTTTTCCGACAGTAGTATGATTCCGAATGCTTAAGCCTTTTCTTCTCATAAATTGATGGCACCACGAGGGGGTGGCGGTGAAATTTTCAATTCCGTCTTCCATCGCCAATATCTTCGCTTTTTTCCGTATATTTATTATGGAGGTGGGAGCCCCGTTTTGGAGCTGATCCATTATCTAGCTATGCAACTTGTTTTCAAACTCTGGCCATGCTGCATTTCCACGTCTAAAGGATCTTCTTGAGCACGAACCTTCGTTGAACTTCTCTTTGTTTTTTCGCCACAGGCAAATGTTCGAATCATCAATATCAAAAAGGTGACCAGCCTCCCTGTTTCCAACCTCTTCAGCTTTTTTAATTACTTTTAATTTAAATTCAGAAGTGTAACTAACACTTTTTATCTTGGCCATGGTAACTTACATACAACATGTGTAACAAACTGCAAGCAAAATAGTAGTAGAATAGAAGTTGAAGGATGAATGATATGAGATGGCAATTTTGAGAAATGATTGTTCATTTAAGCATGTTGCCAAAAAGCTAGAAAAATATAACGTAAAAATCGAAAGCCACTTCTACTAGTACATACACATCATATGTAAGCCAATCACTAGCACCTCTGCAAACAATCGTGTCTACCGTTAAACACACGAATCTCTTGAAAGTGCTTCGAGAGGACGAACCAATCAGGACCTGTTTCGTTTCCAACCAGATCGTTTTCGGGCCGGCCAAACCACATTGACAAGTGGTGTCGATTTCGAGAGTGGCCTGAGGCCAGTTTTGCAAGAAAAGGGCACAAGGACATGTGAATCCTTTTGGTGCAAAATGCGCTGTGATTGGTTTTTCAAAACAGTTTGTGTGTGAAACTGACATTATGACCACTGGTAAAACGTATATATACATGAATGTGTATTAAAAAAAAAGCTGCAGATAATCCACAGATTATTATACGCAAGAAAATATGGTACTATCATGAACAGCCTTGTGAATCTTTGCATCTCCTTTGAGGGAATAAAATTTTAGCTGCTAAGCTGCATTTTTTTTCTTTACAGAAAAATTTCTAAACTTCATTTTAAAAAATACAACGGTAAACCTTGCTATACTGATGAAATTAGTTGTAGATTTATATTTAAAATTAAAAGCCACTGTGTACCACAGGTCATTAAATTAAAACACTTCAGCTATAAAATTGATGAGGCCGTAAGATAGTTTTCAATAAACAGGTTTTTTTTTAAAAAACTACTATTGAAATATAAACATATTAAAATAAAGGCTGGTGAGGGCCAGAAAAATACATCCTACAAGGACAGTAGAATTATGATGGAATGAATCAAAAGAGCATGTCAACACAGAATTTGATATTGGCGAGAACATAAACTTGGCTGAGATAAATAACGCCAATCCCAGGCCTCCCACCAAATTTTCTATCAAAAAAAGGGGGAAAAGGGACCATCCCTTTAAGAAAAAGGGACCAAACAGGGACCATCTGTAAGAAAAAGGGACCAAAAAGGAACTATTTAATAAACGGTCATTTTTAAAGGAATAAAAAATTTCCTCTGAAATACAACCTCAATTTTACATCTCCTACTTCTTAGTCCTTTACACTGAAGTAAACACAATGAAAATATTCTCACATGAATAATATAAAACTTCACTAAACCACTTTTAAGTTTTCATACATTATTTTTGAATTGAATATTTTGAAAGATACAAAATTGAGAGTTCCACTGCATAATTTATTCAGTTCCCTAATACACACTTATTGTTCACAAAGAAATAAAATTGAAAGATTTCATTAATCATATGTGTAACATTCTTCTGGAAATGATTACTAACACACATAATTAGATGAAATCCTAGCTCTTATAATAACTAAACAAAGCTTAAACTACATTCTTGTAGACTCATACAAAACTCAAACACAATTTGCTGAATATGCAGAATAAAAAAAATAAGTAAAATTAAAAAAAAAAAAAACTGAAATCTGCGGATCGGTGACCCCTCCCCTCAAAAAAAAAAAAAAAAAAAAAAAATCCGCTTTGCACAGGCCTTATTATTAAAGGTCAAAATTACGGTCGCCACTCGCGGACTGTATTTTTGAAAGTGGAGACTGCAAATTTATGTACCAGTTGCCACAGTTTATTTCCCCACTCTCTTTCCTTTTTTTACACAAAGTTTATATTAACTGAAAGTAAAACAGAAACGGGGCATTAAAACAGATGTTGTTGACAGGAGTCAACTAAACTCCAAGATCGATGTCGGCATGGCGGGGAGGGGGAGAGCTGGATCATTGATAAAGGGTATTAGTACCACTTGACCAATTAGCAAAAGTAATCATCTGTTATGGAAATTTTCAAACGGGGATTACGACAATGTGTAAGACTGCGATTTGAAGCAGACATCTGCACTTGTTTGTTTTTGCAAGGGCTCTCTTTCTGAGAACAAAAATTCGAAGAGTGGCGAGCATTCATTTATAAATTCTTTTCTTGTGATCTATTAATACCAAAAAATAAAATAAAATAAATAAATATTTCAAGATTTATTCTGGCATAATAAGGCTTATGGCCAGCATAAAGTTGATGACAGCTGTCCGTTGTGGAAAATTAACAATGTTCGTCATGAACAAAGACCAATGGAGTACAAATGTAGCCGCGGGGGATTTAAAAATAGGGATACTTCGTTCTCGCAAAAAGGCAATTTTGTGTACCATATAGAAAATATTCAGAACTGGTTTGGTGCAATCTGAAAATCGTTAAAGTTTATTCCTAAACATTCATTTCTTATAGTCAGACACATACATTCAGATCAATGGACGTCATGAAGTCGCGCAATTTAACTCGCAAAAAGGCGCTTTTCATTTCTAAATGAATCCGTAATTCCCTAATGGTTTGTAAATATCTTTAATAACTATAGATAATTTGAATTAGGAAGGTCAGATAATGATTATACTAAGCAATCATTAAAAACAAAAACTTGCAAGTGCGTAAAACAGCCAGTTATAAACTACAGAAGCTGCCATTATTTATACTGACAGTTTTCACCAAAAAGCTGAAGTCTAGAATTATGATTGTGAAATAATTATCAAATATAACACCCACATTGTAGGATAGGCGGTGACATTATTTTGAATCCCTTTCTTACCCCCAACTGAAAGTTATGTTAGTTTTTTGTTGCTACATTAGGTGAAAATAAACACCCCAGAGGTGCCTCTTTTTGAGTTACGCGAACGAAAGAAAACAGATGAAATGAATAAGCGATGACTATCACTCTCTGATTCTGATAAGCATTCAATTAAGAAAAAAGTAACTTATTTTTAAAAGAAAATTTTATTGGGTTTCATTTACGATAAATGTCTGATTGCGTTGCTTGGAATTTTGTGAAGGAACAGTTATACATCGTGTTTAGTTAAGGGTCGTTTCAATCGATCATATTTTTGTTACGGTATCATTTTAATAGAAAGTGTTTCGTAAAGGGGCCCGTAAAACGATCGATAATCTTGACTGCGATGATCCATGTAATGGAAGGGGCAGGGGGAATGGCAAGTTTTCGAGTGAAAACTTGGACATACCAGGGCAAAGGGGGTAAAAAGGGATGCCAATTGCTGAAAGTTTGTCGGGCGCCATGCTTTTTAAAGAGTGGTAGTAGGGGGGCACTACAAAGAAATACTTTTGACAAACGCAAGGTAGTACTTACATGTTAATTCAAGGAAGGCTAGATGTAGCGTGCACGGATCCGATATTGGTACCGGGACAAAGCCACATATTTCGCCAATCACCGTCCTCAGATGAACGTTAGTGTGTTCTGGATGGTTCTGGAAAAAAGTGTTGCCGGACTGGTTGCTACGATGTGACGTAGGTCGGTCGACCTTCGTCACATCGTAGCAACCCGGTAAGCTCTAGCCGTGCGCCGCTTCAAAGTGAAGATGAACTAAGGATAATGGTTTAATCAACAATGAGAAAACGGTCATTCTGCCGATTTCAGATCTCTTGGCCGACGCCGACGATACACAATTATTCTTCTTCATTAAAAAAAAAAAAAAAAAAAACGGACTTTTAGGGAAAAAAGGGACCAAGTGGGAGCCCTGCAATCCCAGAGCAACCATAAAATTTAATATAATAAAATTAAAGTAAGACAAACGCAAACATATAATTTTAAAGATGGGACAAGGCATCAAAATATAATTTGTGCCAACATGCTGTCAAAGAGGGGAAAAGCAAAAAGTTGTTGCTATTGCAAATGGATGTAATGTAATCTATTTTTAGCTCAGAAGGCGTCACCGTTCTGATGAGAAAAATGAACAATTAAGAATAATGCAAACGGGAAGAAGCGAATATACAGATTTAAAAGTCGAAGTGATAGAAAAATGAGAACAGAAAAATAATTTAGAAATGCATGATTTTGGATAGATTACATTTAAGAAATACAAAGTAAATGATAATTAAAATTAGATATGTGATCTTCATCACACTTGGGGACCCTCTTTAATTTGAGGCTCCCGCATTACAGGGGCTTAAGATACACCTCTGCTCACTAGACTAAAAATTATATGCAACAAAAAGAGTTGTACAGATTTTAAACTTACTCCACTGATTTCAATTCCTAAGTCTAAAATCTCAGGCATAACATCTGAAGTTGATAGTACATCAGTTATATTTGATATAAATAATGTATTTAATACAGCTCGTCTTCTATGGGGTCTATGAATTTTATCAAATACTCTGACTTTTGGTTTCTGAAAAGGGAAGAAAAAAGAAACTGCATAAAAAGTGATATAAATTATACTGAAAAATATAAACATTACTTCTCATAAACAATATTCTTATTTTTTTAAGATTAAGGATGTTGGGAAATTATGGAACTATCGAAATTTTTTTATTTTTATTTATTTATTTATTTTTTAATCACAATATAGGCCTGGGGGAAAATGAAAAGTCTCTGAAACATGGTAAACTTAACACTAGAACCACGGGATGAGTCATTTTGACACAAAACCAGATTTGATTCCCTTTTTCTCAAAAAGTTACGAACTGAAATTTAAAAAAAAATTGTGACTTTTCCTAATTTTATTTTATTAATTATCTGTAAAAAATTTAAGCTCGTAGCTTTTGCCAGTTTTTTGTTTTTAACAAGTATACCTAAAACCACGGAATGGATCATTTTGACCCAGAACTTCCCACAAGTATGGAATCCGGAGCTTAACGTTTCTTGGAAGAAGGAATGCACTTGTCATGCCCCCTGGACAATAGCTTCAAGGTCAACAGCCGAACTAAACCAGTTTCCAATAATAAAGAGTGGTAAAAGCCAGCCTACTTTCATGCAGATAAGGAATATTATGTAGTGCAGTCGCTTCAAAACGTGCAGGTGAAACCTAATGTTTGAAAAACAATATTGCGAAGAAATACCCGTAAATTAACAATTAGTGAAGCTCTAGAATATTTCCAACAATTATCCAAAGATAAATCTGAAAACAAAATTTATCCAGCTGTGTCTTTGAGAGAAGACGAATATTTGCCAAATGAAGAGAGTGAATCTTCAGATTTTGATGATAATGACTTATCAGATGTTGCTGAATTTGCTGAACGATGCAGTAGCAAAGAAAATATTCTGCCTAAAAGAAAAAAACAGTGCCCTACTAAACGAAATAAGTTGTCGGATGAACCAGATCTTCAAAAGAACAGAGTATTTGTTTCGAACAACGGAACACTTTGGACTAATATCGGCTTTGGAAGTGTCAGTGGGAGAATTTCAAAGCAGAATATTTGTAAAGAAATGCATAGCCCGACATCTTTTGCAAAACGAAATATTGAGGATGGGTGTGCATCCGCTCGTCAATTTGTGAAAAAAAATAAAAATGCCTTTTTACAATACATTGCTACTAAAGCACAGTGATACAACATTGACTGTTTATCAAGGAAAAAAGCAGAAGAACGTGTTACTCCTAAGTTCCCTTCATCCCAGTGTTGATATTGATAATAATGATCTGAAAAAGCTTCCTGAAACGGTATCCTTTTATAATTCTATGAAATTCGGTGTTGACGTTTCAGATCAAATGGCTCGAAAATATTCGGTAAAAGCGGGCTGCAGGAGGTGGCCAGTTCAAGTGTTCTGCAACATTCTTGATCTTGCTGGACTAAATTCGTGGATTTTATACAAAGAGAATACTGGTAAAAGAATTTCAAGAAGGGAATTTCTTCAAAAACTCATTGAAGAATTGCAAAATTCTTATATTGCGAGTAAAGAAAATGAGAGAAAGATAAAGAGATATAGAGAATTAAAGATAAAGAGAAAAGTTACTGAGGAATCTTCAACAATGCGAAAAAGAGTTCGTTGCCAAGCTTCTAAGTGTTCGAAGAAAACTCTTGATAAATGTTCAAATTGCAGCATCCCTGTATGTGGGAAATGTACAAAATATAGAAAAAGATATTGTGAATGAATCATATTAAAGATACCACTGGTAAGAAATTTAATATTTCATTTTTGTTTTTTGTAAATTTTGAGATTTTTTATAACTTTGTTCAAATTGTAGCATTTTAATTATTATAATATTTTTTATTTATTTATTTATTTTTTTACTTTTGGCATAAAATTAACCTTAATACAAAATTTTAAATTACAGTTCTAATATAGTATTAATTTTGCATTGTAACATGAATTTTATGAGTCGGGTCAATTTGACCCAGGTTTTAGGTATACCTCAATCCCCACGGTTCTAGTGTTAAAAATTATGAAACACTTAGGGAAAAATCTTAAACATACACTATTTTAGAATATCTAACTAAATGGAAGGCATAATAAGAAGCACTGATATTAAATACATAGTTAAAAATTCACCTTTATCCATAAAAACACATTTAAAAGCTAAAAATTATATGAGCACTTTCAGCATAGCAATCCTGGCCATTATCAGGCTTCAACTACTGAAATTTCCTCCTCAGGAGAAACCTAAATCCAGCTGCACATGCATCATGTCATTTGTAGCTTCAATTGTATCTACAATCCCTAATGCATCACAATAAAAACCATAACTTCTATATGTAAAAGCTGCTAATTTTTCAATAGCATTAAAATCTGTTGTGATTGGTTCAGTAAGAGCGAGGCATGAAAGGACTGTAGATTGCTTTCTGAATTTAATGTTGTTAAAATGTTCTTTTAATTTTTCCTTAATTCTTTTTAGATACACCTACATAACATCCATGAGTAGTGATGTTTTCTAATATGAAGCTAATTTTGTAAATTCCTACTGTGTTTCCAGAGTTGATCAATGCAATCTTTGTCCATTCTTTTTTTTTTCTTTCTTTCTCTCTTTTTCAATGTTCTGATTTGGCATATTGGCTTTTAGCAGGGATGTGCCGCCTGAAATTAAATTTTGGAGCAATTTGTGGGGCAAGAAAAAAGACATTTTTGGAGCAATTTGGAGCAAGAAAAGTCACTTTTTGGAGCATAAGAATGTCAATTTTGAAATACAAAATTTATTTTTGGAGGGAAAGAGAAAAGTCATTAAAGAATGCCAATCAAAAAAATGAAAATTAAGGAGGTTCTTAAAAACTCTTAGCTTATAACAAAAACCAGTTTTTTTTTTTTTTTGGGGGGGGGGGGGCGGAGTCAGAAGCTTATGAAATAAATAAAAAAATCAGTTATTTTATACATTGCTAAACAAAATATCTATTTTAAATCAAAATACAATATTTACTAAACTATATTAATTACTATTAGCAGCTAATAAAAAATTAAATTTAAAACATAGGTCAATTTTTACTCTTAAGGCATTGGAAGTTTAAACAAAGGGATGCCAAAGAAAAAATATTCATTTTTAAGATTAAAAGAGAAAGATTTAAATTTGAATGCTTAGAATGTGTGATGACTTTTGTAAAAATTCGGGAGATTTACAAACGTTTAAACATATATAGAAAAATAAAAAATGTAGCAGTTTTGCTGAATTTGGAGCAAAAATGTCCAAAAATGATCTTTTTGTAGCAGATTGGCACATCAGGATTGATTTGGCACAATTTGGAGCAATTGGAGCAGCTGGCACGTCCCTGTTTTAGTTTTTTAAAAAGCAAAATTGGTGATTTTTGCTCTGATCCATCCCCCTTAGTATTGCATTGCATTAGTAAATTGTTTCTGTGCATTTTCAATCAAGTTCAGATTTTTAGTTCTTTCTTCAGATAACTTATCCACTATATTTCCTGAATAACCTGCTGTTTTATATTGATTCTTTAGAAACAACATTTCTTCATGGAGTAGGTAATCCAGGAAAAATTCTCTAACATAGTTCTTTTCCTCCTATCTAACAAGAACTGCCTTAATAATGCAATAAATTATGCTTAAGATAAAATTATTAAAAAAACTTTTATAAATTAAGTTCAGTTTTTCAGTTCTTCACTTACAGAGTTGGAAAAAGCCCCTTTAGAAATTTTATGTATAGCAAATTAAAATAAGTGTAACACAAAGGATTGGTACAGTGAAACTTTTATGAGTGATCATATCTACTAAGTAGTCAACAACCAATTTTTTAAGTTACTGATTTTTTTACTTTAACTATTTAATGTAAAAAGATCTTCTAGAACACATATGGGCAACTGCCGGCCCGGATGTGGCCTGTCACAGCTTTGGATCCAGCCTGCGGAACACAGTGACGTGCATTCCACCCAAGCAGTGCTTGGGCAAATGAAAATAAGGCTATTATTCTTTTTAAATTTTGCTTTATATCACAAATTGAAAGAAAATACCACCTACCTTACTTATTTTTTAAAAAATTTATACGTATATTCATAACTTCTTAACACAAAGGTAAATGTCAAGTGGATAAGCAAGTATATTTTCTTTCTGACTCTCTTCATTTCTCTGCCGAAAGATCAACCCATCTGCAATGTCTGCTGAAGGGGTGTTGCTATGGGAACCTGATCTCATCAGAGAATTAGCCAATCAGAGAAGACACTCCAAAACCCATATTCTGCCTTACTGTGACTGATAAACCAAGCAGTGTCTGTTTTGCATGGTCCGAAACCAAATTGCGAGGTGGGCTGCATTGTGCTTTTTCAATTGCTTTTACGGTTTCACTGATTCAAGACGATTTCAAGGACAGTTCCCATGGGGAGTGGGAGGGGGGCATGAAGGCTATGGCCCCCACCGAAATTTTGTTTTACAACTTTAGATTCGCATACTTCACGTTCTTACATGTTGAATTTGCATTTTGAACAATTTATATACCTATGTAAAATGTTCAATGCCTCCTCTCAGAATTCAGTCTGAAGCCGCGCTTGGACAATTTCAATATAGTGCTATCTTTTTTTAAAATTATGCAAATTTAGAGCTTTGTACTATTTCATGGTTCAGACTCTTTTCAGAGCAAAAAAAATATGCACTTTTTAAGGACCCCAAAATTTTCTTAAGTAGGGTCTATCCACAAATGATGTCACGCTTGGGGGAAAGGAGGGCTGTGAAATTGTGACGAGGGGGGGGGGGGGACAAGATGTGTGACATACATTTACATTAAAATAAAAACATTTAAAATCAGAAAATTAAATTTGATTTCTAGCATAGTACTTTGTTTTTAAACTGTAAGTATATGTATATGTAATACAGCATGACATGTGCCAAGGGTGGTATGGTGAAGTGTGAGCAGGAGGCAAAGAATATTTTTTAAAAAGCGTGACATCATTTATGGACAGCCCCTTATTACTTTTGTTATTACCAAACTTTAGATTTTCTTATTGTAAAGTTGGCAGGTTGTTGCTTTAAGTGCAAATGTGCCAATTTTCCAAAATTGTAAAGCCCACAATTTCTTGCACATGTATGTACAAGCAATTAATACAGACAAAATAATTCCTTTTTTTCTCTCAAGTAACATGCATGTCCATATACCGTAATTTATGGCAGAAACGCTGCATCCATCGCACCCACGAAAATGAGCTTAATTAACTAGAAAATTATCAGAAATGCCGCACCTGCGATCCCTCCGAAAAAAAAAAAAAAAAAGAAACATCGCACTGGGATGTATTTCGGGGGGGGGGGATAAGCGGTAAAAATATCTCCTTTCCCATATGTTTTAAAGTATTTACCGCTATTTTACGAAGCTTACAATTTCCATTTTCAAATAATCAGTGTTCGATTTTATATAAAACATCAGTTTTTATATTCACAAAGGCGAATTTATAGAAATAAATAAATAACTTGTAAAAACTTCTTGCATTCGCAAAAAAGTTCGGACAGTATAGCACATGCTGATAAAGTGAAACAGCGATCCGATGAGCAGGCTCCAGTCAAAAGTAAACTTTTTTTTTTTTTTTTCTCCACGGACGGCCAGCTGTTGATTACGTAATGAGTGTGCTTCAGCGAATTGTTTGTTTTAAGCTTTGAATGTTGTGTGTTGTTGATATTTCTATTCATTTATTACTTTTGATATTTATAACATTGGGGTTTATTTTAAAAGCACTCAGCGTTTCCTGAGCTTGCCAATTACTTGTAGTGTAGTTGAGTTTTTCCTTTAATAATAGTGTAAGGCAGTGTTTATTCGGTACAGTGCTCCTTCACAGGGCGCAAAGCCGCACGGCCAAAAAACAGAAATAACTTATAGATAAACTTTTAGATTAACTTTTTTTTTGGGAGGGGGGGGGGGGGGGGGTGGTAGAATGGTTAAACTCGCATCGGGCGCAACAGACTAGTTTTGGTTGAGATTCAGTATTTTAAGAACAATCAGGCCCGGACTGGCTACTAAGGGGGCCCTTGGCTATTGAAAAGGGGCTCCAACATATGACGTCATCACGTTACGGTACGATCAATATAAACGCAGCTTGAGGCAGGAAAAGGGGAACGAAAAGTTTCGATGCAAGACGATTTTACGGTCGATTACCACTAGAAATTAAGCACTTTTTAAGCACCTTGCGGCTATACTGAGAAGAAAATTAAGTACTTTTTGGAACAGCTTTAGTATGGTCCCTTTTTGGCGATTTTTTGATTTGGCGACAAAATCTTGTCGCCAACCCAAGTTTGCCTTGCCGATGCCAATTGTAAACAATATGGCGGATTGGATGGCGCTGGTTCCGAGATAATTGATCGTCGCCGTTAATTTTGCTGTGATTTATTTTAATGGCTTTTAAATATTTTTATGAAAAAAAATTAAACAGATAACAAGCTTACATGTACATATAGATTCGGTTTAATAAAATTTAATAACTTTTCTTTTTGTGTGAGGGGGGGGGCTGTGCCCCCCCCCTCAACCCACCCTTTCTCTTTTTAGTAGATTAAATTAAACAATGCAAACAAATAATATTCTAAAGGCAATACCTCACAAAAATAACAAATAAAAAAGACAAAAAAATTAAAATACATTTTAGCATTCTGACAAAAGACTACGTAAGCAAAATAAAGAACTAATTCAAATCATAACGAACAATGCTTATCCCATACCTTAATTAAAATCGCTAAATTGTTTCAATATTGAAATAATAAAATCAAAATATCTAAAATTATTTCACTGTATAAAATATTAATAACGTAATTATTTGTTGCTTCTACCCTTAACAAATAAACAATCGAGAACGAAAATATTAACCTGAAACGTACTATCAAAAGAATGTTTATTCATACAAAACTGTATATAAACAGTCAGTATGAACCTGAACATCCATTTTAAATTTCAGTAATAATTAAATAATAAAATTTAATCTAAAATAAAGCCATTAAAATAAAACCATAAAGCGTAATGGCGGTTCCACCACTCGAAGCTCCCGCACGAAATACTGGCAAAGGGGTCTCCAAAAGTTTAATAAAGGAACAAACGCTCCCGATTCGCTGGAGGAAAACGTTAGCGAAACCGTGACCACGGATGAATCTACTACTCCGGATCATCAGACGGCGGGGTTACCATATTGGCATCCTTTATCACGCCAAAAATAAAGCGCGACAAAGGGACCATACTAAAGCTGTACCCACTTTTTAAAGGCTTTAAAAATGAAAAAAAAAAAGTAAGTACTTTTTAAGGTATTTTAAGCACCGTCCGAACCATGTATTTTAGGAAGCATGGCTCATTTTACAAATAATGATGTTATAGCCAATTTTTTCGTCGGAAAACTTTTTTAAATGAAAATTGGGATTGTTAAAGGAAGACCAATGCCTGACCAAATTTAAAGCAACAAAATAATATTACGTGACACTTTAAAATGCTTATTATGAAAGATGTAAATGGCTTGCTGGAAGTGCTATCTTTAACGAACAATTTGTTAGAATTGTCCACTATTTAGCAGTGAAAAAAGTTCATCTTGGATAGCTGGTTACAACAAAAGGCAATATGGAATCATGGGGGACGGCAGCATAGGGCATGGGGGGCACAATGCCCCCCTTGGATTTTTGTATGCAGTGTTTTTCCTTGCTTTTTTTGCTCTTTCCAACATGGTAACCATACGTTGAAGTAGTTTTTGCCCCCCCCCCTCTGGGAAACATTCTGCCGACACCCATGTATGGAATCATGGTGTTGCTGTTTCTCATACTCCTGTTTCCACTGCATTGTCAACTTTTGGTATTGAGACTGAATTGAGTGTCCAATATATTGAGAATCAAAAACTGTGCACGTAATAGAACTGGACAAAACAGACTTTCAAACCTCGGAATTATATCAATTGAAAGTGATTTGCTAATTATCTTAAAAGAAGAAAATATATTTTTAGATTCTGTAATCAATCATTTTGCTTCTAGTGAAAAAAGAATGAAATTTGCTTCAAATAAAATTAAATATTTGAACTTAAAAAAAAGGTTTTCTTTTCATTGCTATGCTCCTTTAAGAAGCTGAGTTACATTAATATCTTGCATAAATAGAGGTATTGTTGTTGTGGTGGGAATATTGGTTAAAAGGAAAAATTAATCAGGCTGTGTGCGTGTGTCTCAAGGCCATACCCAGGGGGAGGGACCAGCGTGTCAGTCCCCCTCCCCCGAAATTTTTTTCTGGGTACGGCCCTGGTGTGTCTGTCTTAGTTTTGGATTTTTTTTTCTCTCTCTCTCACTTGCTCTCTCGAATGTAATATGATTACGAGCCAGTTAGCTCTAAAAAACCTTCACCAAGGCATATTATTAAGTCTGCATCTCTCTCGTTGGTAAACCCTTTTAGCGAACATATGTTTACAATTGTGACTGCTTGGGTGAGTTGTTGAGCCACCGCACGTCCCTGGAGGAACATATCAAAACCCTGTATAAAACCTATATAAACTTTTCAAAATCCCATATAAATCTTACGGCCCACGACTTCGCCAACTTCCTAAAGTTTGGCCCACAACTTTTTAAAGATTGCCCATACCTGCTCTAGAAGAAATCACACAACCTTTATAAGTGATTGGTCCCAGTTCCCTGTTTGAAAATTTTCTTGCATTTTACGGAAGTAAAGTAAATATAAACCACATTCCCAGTCACTCTACTGCACATCGATAGCAGGTGCAAGCATACGTACACATTATGTACAAATCTAGTAGGTTAGAGAAGAGACATGTCTAAGAAACAAGTGATTTTACTGTTGGAGCAGCACAATGAGGCAATCGAGTCACATTAAAAAGGAAATTGGCTGTTACTTTAGGTTGTGAGAAAATCCAAAAAGCGTGTTTTAGGGCAAACATATTTAGTATGGCAAATTCAGAATACAAAGAATATCAGGATAAATGTTCTTTTGTCAGAGGTAAAAAAATAAAGTAGGGAGAGAAATACTTTCGGATAGAGAAAAAAGACTGAAATAATCCGAAATTTCTAAATATTTTGTTAAAGTTTAAATTAAAAAAATATTTTTGTATAATTCCATATGTATTAGTATGCAATTTCATAGATAACAAAAGAAACATTATTTCTTAGCAATTTTTTTTGGTGTAACTTTTTATGGTTTTTGAGTGACTACCTCTCTTAACGATTGATTTTTCGTGGAACAGAGGGTGATTGCACCCAAGAAGTTTCACTGTATATGTACCTGCTGTATGACAATCAATGATTGTGTAAAGGGTGGGTAAATCTTTATTTTCTCTGCAGTTGTACAGCACATAAAAGAAACTATTTAAATAAAAAAGGACTACATAAGAAGACACATAAAAGAAACAATATGCACAATACAACATAAAAGAAACTATTTAAATATTAAAATTGTTCTTCAATATTAAATTTCTTTGTTTATATGATTGTTATCTTTCCTGCACTTGGCAGGAATCTTAGTTTTCTTGAGTCACTGTCTTTAATACAAGTTTTTTTTTTTTTTTTTTTTTTTTTTAATAGGGCAGCTTGATTAGTGAATGCACAACTATGCATTTACATAAATAATTCACCACAATGTAAATTAACATTGATTGCTAAACATCAAGTACAATTAAATAACAAATACAGAAAAACACACTTACAGAAGGAGAAGCTGCAATTTCAAAATGCCAGTTCTTCCTAAAAAATAAAATAAAACAAGCAAATATAAAAATTACCTTTTATTTGCACACTAGAGTACTTTTTAATGGTGTGCATTAAAGATTTTAAATCTAAAGAATTATACAAAAAAGAAAACAATTATCTCTTAACTTAAAAACATATTTGATTTTTAAAAATAAAATTCTAATACCAAGTCTTTCTTTTATAATGCTTGCTGATGGTAAAGTTGAAAAACAGGTCTGTATCACACTTTCTCCCAAGTTCCTGAACAGCTTCTAATCACTATTCACTCATAATTGGGGAAAGAATGCTGATTGATTAAGCTATTAAGGGCAGGGTTGTCAGATTTGCTGCCCGGGTAGCTCCCTATTTTCTCCTCCAGGTCGGGTTTTTTACCTTAAAAAAACCCATGGGTTCTTTGGGTAAAATGGTTTTTTTTTTTTTTTTTTTTAAAGATAAAACTTTGATTTGCATCATTTTAAAAGAAATATTGGAATAATAATTTAATTTATTGTAGAAGCATTTAATTTCTTAAAAAAATTGTTAACTTTTTTTTTCAATTCAAGATTATTTTTATTACTAATGAAACTATAAATTCTAATTCCATTCTGGTTGCTTTTAGGAAAAATAAAAATTTTTGTTTTTCTGCCAGTTGTAATACTGTTTAAAAGTTACTTTTAGTAATTTTTGATAGTTGAAATTTGCCATAAAATTTTCTATGACCAAGCAAATAGCATTCTATAAAATGTTAGTTGTTTAAAGAATATATAATTGTATAAGATATACAGCTATACAAATGCATCAGTTAATTTTCACTGAAAGGAAAAGATGTTCACGCAACCATAATATTCAATATATTTCTTCTTTAGAATATTTAAAAATAAAACAACCATTCAAATATGTGATAATAATTTCTTGGCTGCATAGTAAAAGCAGTTCTGGCTGCACTGTATTACACTAACTGTTAAAATTAGATATTACCGGATTAATAAATCAATACCACAAAATAAAGAAGTACGTACGCTATATAATGAAAGGAATTATAACTTAGCTCTGTGTTATTCATTAACTATTTAGATATTAAAAAGAAATGTGCAGGTAGGTTTTCGACATACATTTTTTAAGTTGCTTTAAAAAGAAAGAAAATAAAATAATTTGAGAAATTCTATGTAAAGTTATTGCGTTATTACTAACATTTTCTTTAAAATATTTAAATCACTGGAGTTTCTATATTATTTTTTTTACAGTAAATTTATAAATAACATTAATAATATAATATCTTAAATTACAAAATAAGAAGATAAACCTTAGTCTAAGGCAATAAAAATGATCTATTACTAATAATTTAGTAAGCTATTAATTATTTATTCAAAAGAATATGCAGTGAAAGTTTTTAGAAGCAAATTTATTGATTCATTCATTTTTATTTATTTATTTTTTGGAGGGCAGTGCCAAGTTCCCTTTGTGATTTAAACCTTACTTTTATGTTTATCTATGGCTTTAAGTTTGGATTTCTATATGTGTGAATTTTCAAGTTCAAGTACCAAAAATTTTAATTTTGCCCAATAAAACCCAGTTTTTTCACCCTAAACCAGAGCTCATTCTAGGTGGGGTCAACAACGTGCCTTGCCCTGATGCCCTTAAAAAAAAAAAAAAAAAAAAAAAAATCTGTCCTGTTGCCTTTTGATTCACATTAGTGCCTCGATGATGAAAAATTAGACATCCTCTTTTGCTTGCGAATTTAAAAGAAAAAATCTCTACAGAAATTTCTTATTAATTTTATTTGTTCTCTTATTTGGTTGCTCACACGCTAAAGATACTTGAAAAATAATAGGGAGGAATTTTCACAACTTTTATGATAATAGAAGTCCCCCCGCCCCACCCTCTTTCCCTATCCTGGAAGCACACTGGAGGCCTATTCTATGGGGAGGCCCTGTCCAGGAATGCAAGGTTTATTTCTGTGATGAGAAGGGGGGGGGGGAAATTGACAGTGTAAAAATTCATTAATCTATAATTTTTTTTATTAATGGACCAATTTGTTTGAAATTTTGGGGATTACTTTTAAATGCAAAAATTGATTCAGAGTCCAAATGTTAAAATGACATCTTAATTTGTTCAAAAGTTAAGAAATTTACTGTCAGAGCATATTTTTTTTTCTTTTTTACTTAGTGGATTTCTTTCTGAGCTAGACGGGGAGGGAAAGGGGAAGAAAGATGGGATTGAAATTCTTATCTCCTTTCAGGCTGTTTCAATATTGCCACTAATATAGGTGACCAGCTGATTGTTAAAGTCAACAGAATACTTATAATGGCTGCATGATAATCCTGAAAAAAAAATTTAGCTACTGTTGTTGATTTTCAAAAAATTTAATAAATAACTGGAGTTTGTAGTGGAATATATATTGAATAACTGGAATTGATATTTATAAAATTATATGGTTATTTTGAACAATATTTTTATTATTTGTACTATTGAATTAATTCTTACAAAAACAAGTGAATGATTAAAAATTGAATGAATTATTTTTATAGGTGTAATAACTTGAAAACTGAAAAAAAAAAAAAAAAAAAAAAAAAAAAAAGAAAAAGAAAAATTAATAAAAATGAAAATTTAGGTTTAGAACAATTTAACTTGATTAAATGTTTCTTAATTTAATTAAACTTTTATTGATTATTCTTCACAAAGTGATCAAATAAATATTTTATTAAAATCTGCTTCTTATGCAAAATGTTTACTTAATTAAGCATTTTCTTGTCTGTTAGATATGTTTGGGTGATTATTTTGTTATTTAAAAAAAAAAAAAAAAAAAAAAAAAAAAAAACTTAAAGATCTTTTAAAAGAAATATTCTTATTAACTTAATAAGTCAATAATTTTTTACTCAACTTTTTAAAGTTCCCTTTTTTTTAAAGGAGGGGGGGGCGAATTAGAAGTGCTTTTAATCAGGATATAAACTGCTATCTTTAAGAAACACAGTGCCCTTTAAAAATAATGATGCACTTTTAAAAAACTTTTGCACCCTGCTCTTTTTCCTACCTAGAATGAGCTCTGCCTAAACACCGGGTTTTTAATAAAACCTGCCTGTGTTGGGCTTTTTTACAAAAAACAGGGTTTTTTTTTTACAACCCTGGTAATATATACCTGGTTTATACATCATAGTGCAACAATATTATGCATGTGCATCGAAGGAAAAGTCAATATTTATGCCTTTCAATAAAGTTTTCAGGTTAAACCACATGAATTTGTATAATTGTAATAAGAGGTTTCATTTCAAGTGATCAAATATAAAATCTTTGTAATTTAAAGAGTCACGTGACTCACCATCTACATATATGAAGGTGTTTATATCCAATAAAAGTAGATCAGAGTGAAAAACGTGAAATTAACTACTTTCCATTCAATAATTTAAGTAAGGTTCCACGAGCGAAACTTTCGTCATTTTAATGTCAGAACTTAAAAATGCATTAGAAATCTGTTTAGGTTAACAGCTTAAGGCATAAAATTGGCTCATCGAGCGAAATAATAACCTTCTGCAATATCCAATAAAAGCAGATCAATAAGAATGTGAGATTATTATCTTTTTTCTTCCAACAATTCAAGTTAGATGTTGCAAGTGAAATTGACATCATTTTGATGTCCCGCGTATAAGGATGCATTAAAACATAAAAACCTGATTAAGTCGTAAAAAGGCTTTGAAGTAAAAACTATGCAATTGGCAAAAAATGTTAGTTTGAAACATCTTTTGCGAGCTTAGTGATTTGCTTTCAAAGCCAATTTAACTTAATCATCTCTCAGGTAAAAACTACACGTGCAAAATAATTTCGTAACTTTATGATTTAAGTTAGTTTTAAAATCTCATGGAAACAAACAAGATTTAATCCCATTTTCCGTGGGGACAGGGTGGTTATTTGCAGGGTTGGAAAAAAAACCAGGTTTTTTTGGGTTTAAACCAGGTTTTGTTTGTTTTTAAAAAAAATCCTTTTATAATTACCTGTTACATACTTATAAATAAAGTTATTTGTAAAATGTTCAAATAACAATTAATATTCCTTCTGAAAGTAATTAAAACAAAGTAGGGTTAGGTGGGATAAAATGAACAGTCTACAAAAAGCAGACAATAAATGTCAAATGCATTGGTTTATTGGCATACTGATTTTTGTTTAGCTCATTTATATTACAAGCAATATTTTTAAACTGATTTATTTGATTTATTAATATTCTTTTAATATGTAATGGCAGCACATAGAGTTTCATGTTTGACTATCTATACAAGGTTAAAATTTACTTTGCTGTAGCATTTTTGTGATTTAAAGTTCTTGAAATTTTGATCACAAAGCCTACTGTAATTCTTGAGGAATACATTTCTGTATCAAGATAATTTGTATTCGTATTATTTTTTATTTTGGAGTAGTTCAAAGAAAGTGGTGTAAAACGATCATACTGCTAGGCTTGCACTTAAAGAACACATGTATCATTTTAGATTTCTTTTTTCATCTGTAATATATTTTATAAGGTATTAATAGTAATAACGTGAATAAATAAATAGATTCCGTTATTCTACTTTTATTTTTACCTGGAAATAAGAAAAATAACCCAAAATTACGATACTGGAATCATAAATTTATAAATAAATGCTAACAGAGGATGTGTTTGCTGCACATTTTGAAGAAAAGCATGAAATTGAAGACCATGAAGTAAAGAAAGTATGCTATTCTTGAAATTTTGTGAAGAAAAATCCCAATTCTTATTTAAAAAGAGTTGAAAGAAGAGTTCAAAATGGCATACCGTAATGCCTCTTTCGGACAAAATATCTGCTGGCTCTTAAGTGCTGTGGTAAAAGTTTTATTAAGCATTTTTGGACAGATCTTGTCTGCAGAAAAGGAGCTATTTACAATTTAATACTTTGCAAAATCTTTATTTGAAAAAATGTACATTGCCAGAAAATGACGATGTCGAGGAAGTTCAAACTGAACAGATAATTCAAATACTGGATGAGCCAAATTTCGATAGTAGAGGACATTATAAATTCTGATAGCTAAATTAAAATTCCATGTAAAACTGTTTAATAAAATATTTGTTATCTATTTTCCAGATGATCTTATTCATATAATATCATTTTCTATGAGTGTGTTTCATTTTTTTCATGTATAATCATTTTACCCCACACCATGGGGTAAAATGATCATAATAACAAGCCAAAAAGAATTAATGATCAAACAGTTTTAATGTTTGTAAAAGAAAAACAAAAATTTGTAGTTACTGTCAGATAGTCCAATGTAAAATATTTGTCAAAAAATTTTAAATATGTTGTATCATTTTAGATGTGTAGCTTAGTCAAGTTGAAAATAGCTAAATTTATGGTCATTTAACCCCGCCTGACCCTAAATAAACAATTGTTGATATACTTATGTGGACATTGAAATCATTCAATTTTATTTAGCGATACCATTTTTTATATTTAGTATATAATATAATACAATATTAATTGTTTACCAAATTTTACATGGAATCTTGCACTTAAGATTCATCAGTAATAATGGTGATAAGTTGTTCAAAATGATATTTTTAAGGTTTAAAAATAAGTTGTTACAACACAAAACCTCTATTTTTGAAGCAAATTAAAAATGCAGCCTATAATTTAAGTTTAATTAATAATTTTTAATAATGATAAAACAATAAGGTATCTATTAGATTGACATAAAAACTTATTGTTGATACTTATAAGGATAATTTTAAAAGACATCAGAAAGTATTCTATCGGTAGTGTTCGGAATTTTAAATTATTCTTTTAAAAAACTAATTGTTTTTTTTTAGAAAAAAGCCATTTGGTTTAAACCAGTCTGTTTTAACCACGCCAACCCTGGTTATTTGTTTCTGTTGTAACTGTTGTTGGCAAACAGTTTCAGAGTTCATTTAAATGGTAATGAGAATCTTATACTAATATGACCACTGTAAAATTTTATTTAATGACGAACATTCATATTAAAGAAAAAGAACGAATTTTAATGAAGATAAACCAATATTCATTATTGCAAAAATAAGAACCTTTTATCTCTGTTCTTTATCATATTTTCGAGTACTGATCCTCTTTTATTCACAGTATTTATTTTTTTATTATATGTAGCATAACAGCGTAATGCTAACTCGTTCAAAAGAATTCTTGCAGGAAGCAGGCATATAACGGTACTTTTATAGGGAATCATAATGAAAAAATTAGAAAGTTAAAAGCAGGAACCGTTTAGACGGCACTATAATTAATTCAGAGAATTTTAGGACAACGAATTAAAATGTGATGAAGCATTACTGTTTGTTTATTTATGATGAGGTAGTTGATATAGCTTCGCAGAGCCGGTGCTCTAGAGTACCTACCTAACACCGAGAGTGGCAAGAAGGGCTTAGTGCGCATGAGCAGTAAAAATTGAAAATCTGTACCTAGTTAATGTTGTGGATGAGTCGCTCACTGTAGATCTTCAAGCTCCATGTATGACGCAAATTCGTTCTACGTTCGTTCTAGTTCCATCCAGATATATGACGTCACGCCCATTTAGCAGAAACGAGCTGTGGTTTTGTTTTCTTCTGGTAATGCTTTGTATTTGTCATTCCTGGTATTCGTTTCAAAGCTAATTACACGATTAATATATAGACGTTTATAGCTATAATATTATTCTCAAAATTGTAACATGGCTAGTGCAAGTAGTTCTTCTAGATCAGATTTTACTGTCGGAGGTAAATATCGATTAGTTCGAAAAATAGGAAGTGGATCATTTGGTGATATATATTTGGGAATTAATATTACAAATGGTGAAGAAGTTGCAGTTAAATTGGAATCAACTAAAGCTCGCCATCCACAGCTTTTGTATGAAAGCAAATTGTATAGAATTCTTCAAGGTGGAGGAGGAATTCCTCACATCAGATGGTTTGGCCAAGAAAGAGAATACAACGTCCTTGTAATGGACTTACTGGGACCCAGTTTGGAAGATTTATTTAATTTTTGTTCCAGGAGGTTTACCATGAAAACTGTTTTGATGTTGGCAGACCAGATGATCATTCGAATTGAATTTGTGCACAATAAAAATTTTATTCACAGAGATATTAAACCTGACAACTTTCTGATGGGCATTGGTCATCATTGTAACAAACTCTTCTTAATTGATTTTGGTCTGGCCAAAAAATATTGGGATAACAGGACTCGGAAGCATATTCCTTACAGAGAAGAAAAAAATTTAACTGGCACTGCACGTTATGCTAGTATCAATGCACATTTGGGTATTGAACAAAGTCGCAGAGATGATATGGAATCTTTGGGTTATGTTCTTATGTATTTCAACAGAGGCAGTTTGCCGTGGCAAGGTTTAAAAGCAGCTAATAAGAAACAAAAATATGAAAAAATTAGTGAGAAAAAAATGTCTACGAATGTTGAGGTTTTGTGTAAAGGTTTTCCTGCTGAATTTGCTATGTATCTTAACTATTGCAGAGGGCTACGTTTTGAAGAGAAACCAGATTATAAATACCTTCGTCAGTTGTTCAGAGTTTTGTTTCGCACTTTGAATCATGAATATGATTATGTGTTTGATTGGACAATGCTTAAGCAGAAAGCAGCTGCTAATGCTGTTGCTTCTACTTCTCAGGCTGTTACCACTACAGCTGGACGGTAACTTGATGCTTTACATTGTTCTTGGAACATTTTAATTCTTAATCATTACAAAATGTTGTCTTGCAGAAAGAATATAATGTATAATCTAGAGTAATGTTGCTATAAGCTTGTAGGGAAAAAAAGAGTTTTTTTAAAACTGCAGTAAACTCACATCAGTGTAGAGTAACTTTGCATTAGATTTACTTTAATACCATTATTCATCATTTGTCAAATTTTATTTGTACAGAAGTGCTTACATGCATTAAAAATTGAATGTATAGTATAAATTGTATACTGTTTTTTATTGTTATTCATGATATGCATTGTTTTGTGTAACTTTTTATCCTTGTGTATAATTTTTTATTTTTATTTTACTTAACCTCTGCTGGGACGAAGTTTTATAAACTTAAGCAATGCTTGTGTAGAATAAAATACTACTAGTGTTAACACATGGCAACTTGGAACAGATGAATTTATGGACAATGTCGTGTAGTATGATTTCCAGGGTGTAAAAAGGATTGGTGATTTTTTTTAATTACGATTATTTAAAAGTCAGATTAAAAAAAAATAATTAGATCAGACATTTAAAAAAAGTTTTACTTTATATAAAGAGTATGGACAACTGGTAAATATCTTGTTAATAGTATAAATCTGTAAATAAAATAGTGCCTTGGTATGCAAGTAAAATAATTTTGCCCCAAGTGGATGATTTTGGAAGCATAACAAAATGAACGATTATATACTGATCATGTATTATCCTGGCGGTCATTCCCGCCAAACTATTTTTTCGTCAAATGTGCAGGCAAACTTGCCAGTCGTATTCCAAACCATCCATAATTTCATGTGTCTGGCAATTATCTTGGCGGACCGCTGTGATAATATGTAAGTACCATAAAACTTTAGGTACAGACATTACAGTTATTCATATGCAGTAACAATAATTATATAATGCACAACCTATTTCAGCTTGTGGCCTTTAGAAATTTAAATGTATGGTATCAAGGGCCAATGAAGTAGTGTGTTCTTAAGTCTTAAAAGCAATATATTAAAGACTAATTGATGGATATGACGACACAATTCCAAATATGTATTTATAGTGTTTTTTTTCAAATTAAGTTCTTGAAAATATGATGGCACACATAGGAAGGGCAATTGGGTGATTCCACAGTATTGTGAGCGTTTACATCATGTCTGCACAAGTTTGATTCATCATAACTAAACAAACAAATTGCGATGAATGTTTTCCTTTTTTTGGTACTTACGTATGTTTCCGGCAGTCATTCCTGTCAAATTATTTTTTCGTCAAATGTGCTGACAAACGCCAATCGTATTCTAAACAATCAATAATTTAATGTGTCTGGCATTTATCCCGGCGAAAAATCGCTCGTCTTGGCAGACCGCCAGGATAATACATAAGTACCCCCTTTTTTTTTTATACAGTATCTTACATTGTTTACAGAAAAAAAAGAAAATCTGTTCACTTAACTCAATTTTTTGTGTAGTTATGACCAATTAAACTTATTGCAGACATGAAATAAATGCTCACAATATTGTAAAATCACCCAACTATCAAATAAAACTTCTTTTAAATATGATGGCACATATTGATAAAAGAATAGAATTATATCCGCAAATTTTCTGCTGCACTGTTTATGCCATTTGAGAACAAATCTGAAATAAATAAATTTCCACAATTTATTCCTTTTCTTAAAAATTGAATTGATGGATTCCGATTTGTGTTTCTCAACATGCAACTGGGTTAGTGAATGAATGGAACAGAAGCCCTGAACTAATAATGGTCCACAGGCTAGAGGTTGTGCATCCCTTATTTAAATCAATGATTTTTTAAAAAATTTAATTGATTAAAATCATTGACATCCTGATGATTTCTAAAAATTTTAATGTGCATTTGTGGTGAAATAGGTTGCTAAGAAATGAAGGTGGATTACTAAAAACACATTTTTTTTGCTGGAATTTGATGGTTCTATTTAGTTTTTTAAACTGTTAATTGTTTATAACAGTTGTTTATAATTATTTATTGTGCATCTGTTCCAAATCTGTACTTGTACAGATTTTATAGTAAAAACCCTTTTTAATAATGGAGTCTGGCAGGAGAAAGTGGTGATACGGGGTAAAGTGGGGGTGAATTGAAAATACCTTTTTTTCATCATATAATTTCATGCTTTTTTTGTGAAGTATTTTGAGTTAAGTCCTAGGACAGGGGTGGCGAAACTGTATGGATCAACAAACCATTTTTTCTAAAGAAATGTTTAATGAGGCCATAGACATGCCGTCAAATAATTTTGACTTAGTGACCATTTGATCATGATACTTCATAGCGAATTTTGTTATTTTTAATCAAAATGCAAACTGTTTTGATCGAAGTCGTGCCCAAAATATTGTGTCGTGTGACATTGGTTTGCCACCCCTGTCCTACGATGTAGGAACTTAAGTATGCAAACCTGCTTGTTTATCTTCTTCAGAAGTTATGTGTTAACAAATGATGATGAAAAACTTTTTTATAAATTACCAAATATTTATACTCTGAAGTGCCACATTGAATTAGGGATAGTCATTGCCGCGCAAATTGTGTAGTGCTGTTGCTGTACCTCATTTATGGGCATGTGCATAAGAGATGAGATGGGCTCTATCTGAACCGGGTTCGGGATAGATTTCTCCTTTATTGAACATACTCCTTATAAACAGATTTTAAAAAGTGATTCATGAGAGAAATAAACTAATTATTATTATTTGATAAACTTGAATATAAAGAATTAGAAAGAGCATTAAGAGTTTGCTATCATATTTGTCTTTAATTGGCCCAAACGGCAAAATTCATGATGTTCTATCTTTGAAGTAATTGACTTTTATTTATCCATTAGCTGAAATTTCGGACTCGGGCTCAGGCTTTAAAAAATGAGCCTAAACTCATCTCAAATATGCATGTCAAAACACTGTGGTGTTTGCACATTTAACTAGTCCTGTGAACATCTGCATTACTGGGTAGGTTTTTTGGATATTTCTAGGCAAGGTTGGATTAAAATGGTGGGGCAACTGCCCCTTCTATGAAAAAAGAAATTAAATAAAAAAATGTAAAAGATCCTCTTTTACTCCCATAAAATAGGCATCCATTCCAATTAGCCACTCACACCTACAAAATTGCATTAATCCATCACTGTTTCTAGCATGAACTGAAGCCAAGCCTAGAGGCTACATCTCTTATTCTTAAATAGCAAATAGAATTTATGTAAGGTGGGCCAAAATCTGTCTAGAGTAGGCTTAGGTCACCTTAGCCCCTACCCTGTAGTGCTAATGACTGTGAATGTTGTTTTTCAGACATTTCACTTATGAGTAAGACTCCTGATTTAGATGATTTTGATCACAGGGAAATAAAAGGTGCTTGACACATGGGCCATGAAATTTCCAAAATAACAGCTAGCCTTACTGAATTATGAAGAGCTCTAGCTAGTATTTGGAAAGCTATTCCTGTGAAACTCTTGTACAAACTTTCCATTCTCGAGGCCTAAGGAGGTCCAACTCATTGTTATCCCTAATTCACTAACACTTCTGTGCATTTTTTTGGTTGAAAAATAGAAAGCATCCAAGACAGTAGTGCAGCGCACACAAGGAAGGGGTCCAGAGGGTTTGGATAAGAAAACCTTCCTAAAGAGTTATTAATTATGTGTCTGTAAATCACCATGCAATTTTTGTCATTTTAATTTATTATAAGACTTCATGAAATTATAAGTTTTTCCAGTTAAGATAAATTAATAAATGCACAATTCAAAACCATATGCAAGTACACTGCATTGTGAAGAGTCTTTATAAAAGATGGTCATGATAAGTTTTTTGTTTCACATTTTATCAGGTGATTAGTATGACAGCTTAGATGGGTTCACTGGACCCCTTCCATGAGAAAATTGTGCGTGTGTCCTGATTCAAGATAATTGTATTATATAAAAAGTTAAGAATAAAATTATAGTTGCATTTAGACTTTTTTTTGTAATGGGTTAAAATAGGAATATAATTAGGCTTAGTGAAGTTCTGTTTGTGGTACTGTTAATTCTATTTCTCTTGAAGAAACGTATGAGAAAATGAAGCCACAAAATATAATGAGTTCAGGGCTAGTTTCTAGATATTTGGCTTCTTGTGTGCAATTATCATTTGGGTATGTGAGTGCAGTTATTCGATAACTTTATCCAGTAAATTAAAAAATACAGTATTAAATAAAAAAATTTATTATGTGTAACAACAAAAGGGAAACATTCATTGAAAAATTATCATATAATTTTGCAAGCCTTAATATAGCTATGAATCCAACAAAAACACAAGATATACGTAAAATTGAAATACTCAGCCCTTTTAAACTTGCTACTTCTGAAAACAGCAAAAAATAAGAAAGAATGGATGAATCTGGTAACTGATGAGCTTACCATTCTCTAGAAAAAATTTAACTTCCCAGTTCTAGTAAAACAAACAGTTATGTCAGAAGTAGTTAAACTGATTGCAAAAAATGAAAAAAAACATACAAAGAGGAAACACTATTCGTTTCTGCATGATATAGAAAGTATATTTGGCTTTACAAAAACACATGGAAATCGGTTATGCTAAGAAGATTAAGGAATTATACAAGGTACAATTAAGTACAAGATAAAATTAGATATGTAGCAAGCACAGTTTCTCAACAATCGCCCATTCATTTTTCTAAGGCAGTATGAAAAAAATAAGTTTCCTAGTCAGAACCAACCAGTCTCTGCCACTGATGTAGATGACTTATCACCAGAAGTTAGTAATAATATCTTTTCCAAAACAACATCTGTATCTGAATCTGATGAAAGGGAAATGAGTCGCCCAATTTTCAGCATCACAAGGAGCTAATTGGTTACCAAACAATGTGCTTAAACACTGACTTTGCTGTAGTTTACACAACTGTACCTGAAGATGGAATGAGTATTCCAACACCATTACCATCAGGTGATTGGTGAGCTTGTTATAATGAGATGCGAAGCATAAATTAAAAATTATTCTGCAAGAAAATAAACATTTCTGCCTTCACATTCACAGTAAACAAATTGCTAATCATGAGTATCAATTGGTAATCTTGAACAATTCACTTAAAGAAATTAAATTAGGTGGAGTAAAATGTGAAAACGGATTATCATAGAATATTTTCAACACACTGAAAAATTTGCTGAATGAATATGATGCATGAAAAAACTTCAAAATGATTGATGTGACACAACAACAATAAAAACTGGACTAGTCACTGGAATTGTTAAAAATAAAAAATTGCAGTGATTACAAGGGGATTTGATCAGTCATAATACATTCGATGCTAGCATCCTATTCTTGATAGAATCGTAAAACTTATATTAAAGCTCTTTATTCCAGAGCCAACTTTAAACGAACTTGTGGACAAAGTAATAAAACAATAAGTCTTGCAGCAGTCCTACTAGCCAGAAGGTGAAATGATTGCTGCTCCAAATCCATGTTGGTGAGATGATTTTCGATTTCTGTATGAATTATGTAGAGAATGTCATTTCCTTAAGAAACTGGTGGGAGCTCTGTAACTAAATGGCATTTGTCAATGTCATATATGCATTTTGAGTACTTTAATCAATAAGACTAAATCAGTTCTCACACAAAAACCTGCTGCTTAAGGGTTAAAATTCATTAACTTTCATAGAAAAATAACGTGCATAAATAAAGAAATATCTATGTGTGTTATTTGACAAAGTTCTTAATTTCAGTTTAGCTATATTATATATTGCTCTTTCTGTCTCCCTCTATGTCTACATCTATATGCTTGTGAATAAATCACAAACACATGCATATCTTTTAGGTACATTTGATCTTAAAGATCATCTCTAATCTGCAAAAATCTGCATAAGTGTATTTAATTTCATAAATTTGTAAAAAATTAAAAATATAAAATCGGAGTCTATTTCCAACCCTACTGCATTGGAGATTTAAACAGGGGAATGCTAATGAAGAAATTCTCATTCCCTAGAAGGATGGAAAAAGATTGAATCTGGAATGTTAGAGCATAATTTTCTGAGAAATTTAACTAATTTACTAAAGAAAGCAGATTTTAACAGGTCTTTCATGCCTGAGTTTTACCAAATTTAGTGCCTGTGACTTAAGATTTACTGCAGTCAGACTGTTTGATCATTAGTTTTAAGCCTTCAGTTCAAATTTGATATGTATTTCTTTCATACAAATGCTAAATACTCATAACTGAAGAAAAAACTCTTTATGATTCTGTTTTGAAATTTATACAATGGGTCGCTGCGGGAAAAAAATTGTTCAGTCATCATATGATATTGCTTATTGTGATTTTATTTGTGCAGTAAAAGATTAAGTACATTATTAAAGTTTGCTTCAAAATAAATGATATGCATTGTAATAAAATCAGTGAAGTCATTGTGAAACACTCAGAAAAATATTTTCTTTCTTATAACCCATTAGACATACACCTTGTTATAAAATTGCTCTGAATTTGTTGTATTATTTTAATCATAGCAGTCACTTGTCAAAAGTAAGCATTGGTTATACAAAATTTTTATATTACAAGAATAACCATTAATGTCTTCTAAAATTTATGTCACATGTTTAATATATCAGAAGTCAGAACTGTTCTAAGAAGTAAAAAGGAAACATTCAGCAATTTTTCTATTGTACACTGATTTTTCACAATTGCAGGCTAAACCAGTTATTCAAATTAGTTAAAACTTATCAAATCAGATGTGTGACTGCACTTTCATGGAAGTCGCACTTTTTACTGAAATATCTTAACTGGAGAAATAAATTTTCTCTCACAAAAATAAAAAATATAAATGAATTTCACAGCAATTATATTTTCTCCTGCATTTTCCTTGTTTTTATGAAAATTCTGTATTTTCCCTGAGTTTTCCTGTTTTTTGCGCAATTTCTAAATTTTCCGAAACTTCCTGGTCACATAGCAACCTTGCTCTTATATTTAGTGAAGGAATCATCTGAACTTGATGTTACTGAAGTATCACATTTCAATTTCAAATAAATTAACAAGGGCTATCTGCCTAAGGAGGGGTGCCTTGGACGGAGGACATTTAAAGGGGTCCTGATGCACATTCGCATTACATCTGGAGAAAATCGCCCAAAACTTTATATCAATGGCTGTTTGATAGGCCCAAGCACGGGACCTTCACACTCAAATAAAATAAGTTTGAATGAAGCGTGTAAAAAAGTTATATAATTTAATAAATGTATAAAGAAATCGTGGTGTTTACATCACATTTATTAGTGTCGAATTGATTATTCTTCTTTTAACATATTTAGAAATAACAGATGTATGTATTCCTAAATTGACAGAACAAAATCCTCATTGTAAGCTTAATTTGAATCATTAAGTCAATCATCATCAACATCAGCAGTTATTTTATCTGGAATGTAAATATCCACTTTGTGTGCTAAAATAAGTTTTTGAGTACTTTCAAAATAAAAGTTTTAAAAAAATATTAGCCTGAGAAAGTGTATCACAATACTTATTTTTTAAATGTATTTCAAATTGTTGTATTATAATGCTTTCTAGATCAGTTTATGATATACATATAAAAAAAGGAATGCTTTGTTTTCAATGGAAGATTGTAAACACCTGAATGCTCATGTAGTTTATTCTCGTTAAATATCCGATTATAAAACATAATATAATATTGTACAGATTTGAAATAAAACATTCACTTGGTAATTCAGATACTCATCAGAGTGTGTCATGATCATATTTAGTGCCATTCTGATTTTTAAAAGTTATACAGAGTTTGCAATGATCTTGATATGTTCTTATTATAAGACTTTTTCTTAATTTTTATTCATTAACATTTGTATTCTGAGACGTAATTCAGCTAATGTTCCAAGTGTGACACCTGCTTTACTTTATATTCCAAGGAAATTGTGAAGTAAATTTTAAGTTTTCATAAATTTTCTTCTCTAACTTAGTTTTGTGTTCTTCTGAGATGATTGAAGTTTTTTTTTCTTTTAACATTGTAACAAGATTTTAAAACACAAGAAAGCAGTGATCTCCCCAGAAATTTTTCTCAGCTGGGCAGCATTATGAAGCTGCAATGTGTAATTCTATCAAATGTATGGCATTTGGAATGATATTCTGATTTTTATGTTGGGGGGGGGGGGGGGGTTAGTAAAACTTGTCGGGCGATGCACCCAGGCAGAACTCTACAACAAAATTCTAAAAATGGATAATCCCTGTTACCCCCCACAATGTGCGAATGTTTGTGGGGACATTCTTCTGATATTTAAGTCTCCATTCATTTTGCTTTGGCTCTTAAAAGTATTTTTGAGAGTAGTCTAGCTGTAAGAATTATTCATAGCTTATATGAAATTGAATGCATCCATGGTGCTGCAGGGTTGTGAGAATTATTAAAGATTGTGACAGAAGGTTCTTACAAAATGTAATTCTTGTTTGCATTTGTACCAAAAATGTTGACTGATTTTGATAGATAGTAAATTGATATTTGGTTATAAATATTCTTTTCTTTCAGCAGAATTAAGCTATATAATTTTGTTGTAAAAATGTTTGTGTAATATTAATGTTGAATAAATATAATTTTTTGCTTACACTAAAAAAATTTTGATGTAATTTTCCGACAGAGACTTTCTTATGCCAGGCCTAGTCCTAGGTACTAAGCAAGGTGGGCAACTGTTTGTACTACTTAAACCAGTTTTTTTTTTTGGGGAGGGGAGGGAGGTAGGGAGGCTTGGGGGACTAGATTTGTCTTTTTCAGCAGAAACTTTTAGGCCAGCCCTAATTATGCAAATCATTGTTAAATATAACTAGATGGTAAAAAGTCTTTTACTGTGTCTATATGTAAGTGAATCTTGTAGCTGCTAAATTCTCAGTTTCAGGAAGTTAAAATATAAATTTATCTAAATTCAAACATTACAAGTTTGAATTTTTTCGTATAATAGGGGAGCCAATGATGCTAAATGGAGATTTACTCGAGCATCATGGGGATTTGTTAGATTCTGCAGTTTAGATAATAACAGGAGAATAAAAGGTTACATTATGTTTCCCCTTTCAGTAGTGGGGGAAGCATTTGCTAGCGAAATTATCGTTCCGAGCTAAGCATAGAGAGCAGATATGTCAATATAACAGTGTGCATTGTTAACTAAAAGATCCATCCATATTTCAACCAATGCTCGGAGATGTTCCATATTGGCCAACATGATGACAATATCTGTGTCTGAAATTCTGATTGTAACTGTGGAATCTTCTTTTATTTGACTTGCCAAAAATACAATTTTTCTGCTTCTTCATGATCAGGACATGAGAGTTCATTGTCGATTGCTTGGGTAACTTTATTATCGGTAACTGAATATGCATAACACATATATTGTTTTGTTACCAGTTATAGAAGCCATCTCCTGATCAGCCCAATGATAAAATAAAAACTTGATAGAAGCTTCTTTGAATTTGATATTTTTCAATTCTTTCGCAAAATCTGCTGTTTTAGAGGTATGGAGTGGGGAATGCATGTTTTACTCCAGCTGCAGCTCTAATCTTCATGGACGATTTTTATTACTTCAGCTTGTGGAAATTGGCAGATATTTTTTTCGTGATTCTTGAATTATTTTCTTCAAAATAAAAAAAGTTCAACCACAACCGAGAATTTTAAGTTTTTTAAACTTTGTAACCCTCCCACTCCCTTACGTTATGCTCAAATCATCAGATTTTCTGAATGTACTCTTTTTAGCTAATAATTAACCTACCTTACATTTATCTGATGTGCTTCAATATTTCTGACAATCGATTTTTTTTTTACTAATTTGATGAGCTTCCTAGACGCACCACCCTACATAAAGGGCTTATATGCAGTCCCCCCAAAACACATTGGGCTCTCCTACTACTAGGATTTTGGACTACCATAATTTATAGAAGAAATGCTGCACACACGAAAATGAGCTTAATTAACTAGAAAATCATCTGCTGCACTGGGACATATTTCGGGAGGGGGTGGATAAACGGTAAAAATATCTCCCTTTTTTCACTTCCCATATAAAGTTTTAATATATTTATTGCTATTTTATGAAGCTTACTATTTCCATTTTCAAATAATCAGTATCAGATTTCATATAAAACATATCAATTTTTATATTAGCAAAAGCGAATTCATAGAAATAAATAATTTGTAAAAAACTTCTTGCATTCGCAAAAAGTTCGAATAGTCCAAGAGCATGCACTGTTAAAATGAAAGAGAGGAGGGAGAGAAAGTAAAAGAGGCTCCAGTGAAAAGTAAACATTTTTTCCTGGATGGCCAGCTGTTAATTACGTAATGAGCTTGCTTACGTAAATATTTTGTTTTAAACTTTGAATATTATGTGATAAATCTTGATGTTTCTATTTATTTATTGCAAACATTGGGATTTATTTTAAAAGCACTCAGCATTTCCTGAGCATGCCAATTAGTCGCAGTTGAGTTTTTACCGGAATAATAGTGTAAGGCAGTGTTTATTCGGTATAGTGTTTCTTCACAGGATGCAAAGCCACATGGCGAAAAAATGCAAATAACTTATAGATGAACTTCTTTTTTTGAGGGGGGGGGGGGGAGTAAAGCAGTTAAACTCGCATTGGGCACAACATAGACGATTTTTCGCTGAGATTCAATATTTTAAAAACAATGGAAGTTCATTGGAACATAGGGGTGCAGTTAATCGAGGGCAGGGCCGGTTTTAGACATTTTACAGGCGTAGGCGAGAACTGATTTTACACCCCTTCATATGAGAGATGGTTTTATGCCCCTTCATATGTGAGATGTTTTACACCCCCCCCCCTTCTTTCAATTGCTTCCCTCAGTGGCACACACAAGGGAGGGTCCAGGGCGTCCGGGACCCCCCCCCCCCCATCGGCTTTGATAGTTTTTTTTTTCCCGATTGATTATTATCCTATATCTATAGTACATAAAACAATTCCAAAAAAAGGTAGCAATAGTTTCAGTTCTAATAAATAAAAAAAGAAATTTTTTTCTCGCGTTTCGTCAACTTTCAAAAACGAACTGAAAGCGAACATAAAACACCATCTTGTTCTCAAAACTGAACAACTATTACTTTCCTTCCTATTGTACTGTGTAATGTATTCTTAGGGAACTGGATGGGACGAGTTTTGATGAATTCCATCTAATGAAAACGAGCTCTTTGATCACAGATTTTTGAAAATCTGGAACATACCTAAAAGCTGGACCCCCCAGCCAAAAAGCCCCTGGCTTCCCTTATTACTCCCCTGCCCCGTGATCAGAAAAGCACTAAAAGTAATTTAATAAAATTGAAGTATGTATTTTTAAATTTTATGAAATTTATATGCTGTT
>JAWZYV010015113.1:82500-92500 GCA_038373885.1 Cheiracanthium punctorium | reverse complement strand
TATGACAGGAAAGCAAAACTTACAGTAAAAGTACCCGCTTGAACAATACCCAAACTAGTAAAACCCAAATTACCTTTTTATACATTACAATATCCTCCCCGGCAAAAGAAGTCTGACGAGCAATATCATTGAGGTGGCCAGTCTCTCACTTGCGAGTCAGACGTCCTTGCAACCTAATCTTAAAACTGTGAACTAATCTAATTTTCAAGCTTAGACACCTTAAATTTTTCTGGCTAGAATTCTGGAGTTATGTTGTACAATACTTGAGAGGCAGGATGCAGTTTCTAAAATTTGACAAAACATAATGATGCAATAGTACGACAATAAATATAAAACAATGAGTGCGCACATTTTTTTTCAAATTATCACAAGTAATATTTACAACCTAGGTGGGATATAATAATACTGTACAACAATATAGTAATATAATTCAACAAAATGGAATAAACATGGCTGACATTCATTTTCTTTGGCAAATACTTGGTACAATTATGCTTTGACTTGCATGGCATAAAGTGAATGGAATGAAAATAACTTGGCAAAATTGTTGGCAAAATGCAGTTGGCAAAATGGAATAAATTTATTTAGTGTAAAGGCAATGTAAAAAAAAAATGTAAAAATGTGCGTAGTGTGTAGAAAATTTCGAAAACCATAGCTGTGAAACAGCAGTACCGTCACACAGGTATGGGGTATAGTAAATACCACTTGTAGGCATTTTAAGTTTGCCCAAACTTTAAACTCTCCATAGTATGACAACAAATATGGGTTCAAATGATCCCGAAAAAGGAAGACAATTGTCAACTACGAAAGAGAAAACTTGGCCATTGCCTCATAACTTCCAAAAAAGGGGAAGAAATGACTCAATAGACAGTTAGGAAAAACTGGGGAATTATTGAGAGGAAGTCCCAGCCTAGTCTAAGTCTAGCTTCATTTATTGTTTGCATAATATCTATTAAATATAGAAAGAAAAAAGGTGCAGTTTTACTTACACCGCACACACTCGGACTTGGGGACTTCTTCAATGACTAAGAGAAGCGGGTGACAGAGAAAGGTTGGTAGAAGCATAAAAGAAAAAAGGATAGACGATAGACTTTATGTTGAGTATTCAGGGTTCCAAACCCAACACTTAGAAATTTTGAATATTTTTTTTTTCTTTTTCTATTTTTTTTAAGATCAATTATTGTTAATTAAATTTAATCACCTTCGTGGGATAGCTTTAATTTGTCAGGAGGGAAATAAGGTCTTAATTTAGAAGAGTGAACTATTTCCGTAGGTTTCTTAGTGTGGTAATTGGGTTTATCAATTTCGAATGTAACTGAAGAACATTTGTTTACAATTGAATAAGGACCTGAAAAAGTAGGAGATAATTTACGTGTATTTGGGTAGTTAAATTCTTCATAAATTACAAATCTCCTGGTTCGAAATTAGCTTCTATGAATTTATTGTCATATCTAATTTTATTTTTATTATGAAATTCTATTGTCCTTTCTTTTGCTAATTTTCGAGCTTCATCAACAGGAGGATAGGTATTTTCCGAAATAGGTGAGTCATATGTCAATTTTCCAAACATTAAATATATGGGTGTAAACTTCGTTACTGAATGAGCTGTGTTATTATATTCACTAATAACCTGCTCTAGTAACTTAGTCCAAGGAATTTTAGAAGGTGAAGAGTTAACTTTACATTTTAAACTAGTAACTATGGATTGATTCACCCTCTCTACTTTTCCATTTGTCTGTGGATGATGAGCTGAAGTTAATAGTATCTTAGTATTGTAGTTCTTGAGGAATTTTTTAAAACGCTAAGCAGTAAAAGCTGCATTTCTATCACTAAGTATCTTTTGAGGAACTTGAATGTTGAATATTTGTTTCAGACAGTTTACATAGGTTTCAGTAGTGACACTTTTCGAAGGAAAGGCCCAAACATATCTTGTAGAATGGTCAATTATTAGATGTAGATATTTTTTTGTTGAATTGTAATAGTTGAAACCTCCTACAGTATCAATAGAAAGACATTCAAAGGGTTTATCAGTAGCTGGTACAGCCTGTAACAAACCAAATTTCTTCTGTTTAGGTTTTTTGTTAAATTGGCAAGTCGAACAATGTTTAACATAATTGAAAATATCTTGAGTCATATGAGGCCAATAATAGGAAGGTGAAATTATACTTAACATTTTTTGAACACCAGGATGGCCAAAATTTTCATGTGCATTTTTCATTAAAGTTTTTATTAAGCTCATAGGCACCACTATTTTTTTTGAATCCTTTCTTATTCATGGTAATTAAATCATTAATGATTTTATATTTAGGACCATGCATATTTTCTGCTAATTGTTGATTTTTAATTTCTTCAGCATCTAACAATAAAACCGAAGGTTGAATTAGTTGGAGATGTTGAGAAGGAGGAATCCTTGATAACATATCAGCTTCGATATTTGTTGAGCCCTTTAGGTACTTTATTTCATAGTCAAACATACTTAATTTAAGGGACCAGCGGAATAATCTTCCTCTTAAATTTTTGACATTTTTTAACCAAACCAATGCCGCGTGGTCAGTATGAATGACGAATTTTTGACCGTGAAGGTAATGATAAAATTTATCAAGGGCATCAACGATAGCCAAACATTCTAATTCAGTTATGGTGTAATTCTTTTCATATGATCGAAGCGATCTCGAATGATATGCAATCGAGTGCAAGATACCTGAGGCATCCGGCTGCTTGAACACAGCTCCAACTGAACAATTTGATGCATCAATAAATACATGGATAGGTAATTTAACGTATAATTGTAACACAGGTTTAGATATCAAAATACTTTTTAAGGTTTCAAAACTTTTCTGACAGTTTGTTGACCAATCCCATTTAGAGTTTTTCTTTAACAAATCATTTAAAGGACTTCTTAATTTTGCATACCGATCAATAAATCTGTTATAAACATTTACAGAACCAAGAAACCTCTGTAGTTCCTTTATGTTAGTAGGTGGCTTCAAATTTTTGATAATTTCAATATTAGCATTATCTGGAGTAATTTGACCTTGTTTAACCTCATACCCCCAAAATTTTATAGTGTCCTTAGCAAAGTTACATTTAGATAATGTCAATTTAATATTTTCCTGCAAACAAATTTGGAAAATAGTTTCTAAATGCTGCAAATGTTCTTCCATAGAAGAAGAAAAAACCATTATGTCATCAAAATAATTATAGGCAAATTTAATTTTATATTTATTTAATATTCTTCTCATGACTCTGTTAAATATAGCAGGCCCTGTCTTAATGCCAAATGGCAAGACCTGGAACGTATAGAGACCTGTATTAGTTACAAAGGCTAGTTTTTCAGTATCTTGAGGGTGGATGTGCACATGCCAAAATCCAGACGCCAAATCAAGAGTTGAGAATATTTTCGCCCCACTTAGTTTATCTAATAAGCTGTCAATACGTGGCAAAGGCTCGGCATCATTTTTTACTATATTACTTAATTTACGATAATCCACACACAGTCTAGTTTTGGTACCCTCGTCGCGTTTATACGCTAAAGTGACGGGTGCAGCATAGGGGCTATTGCTTTCCTTAATTAAACCAGCTTTTAATAATTGTTCAATCTGAGAATTAATTTCGTCTTCCTCTTTAGGAGAGGTTCGATAAGGCCTGAGGCAAACAGGTAGGTCAGAAGTTAAATTTATACGTTGAGGTTCTACATTAATACGACCAATATCATATTTATTTTTTGCAAAGATTTTCTCATATTTATTTAATAATTCCTCTAATTTTGGATTGATAGCTTTATAAACAGTCTGAGGGGGAACGCTTTCCTCAGAGGCTTTGCTATCGGTTGAAGAACTGGGTTGATTTAAATGTAGAGACATAGGTAAGGCATCATAATTGTATAAAGGTAATCTAACATTATTTTGAAAAACACATAAATTCACACAATCAATATATAAAGAAAACTTTTTACACTCTGGTAAACCCAATATGGCATATGGCAGGCTTGAATATACTATAAAAAATTTTACACACTGAGTAATGTTTCCAATTTCTAAATTAACATAACACACTGTATCAAGTATCAGCAGTCCATATGCTTGAGTAACATTTAAAGGCGAGACTCTCTGTACTTCTAAATTATATCGTCCAACAAAACTTTGCGGCAAGACAGAGAGTGTAGAACCAGTGTCTGTGACACAGGGAACACTTAAAAATTCAAAATTGTCAATTCTGGGTTGAGTTAATTTTTTCCTTAGGTACCCGGGTACAGTAAATAGTAATAAGTTCTCTTCTCGCGAGGTCTCCGTACCATTATTTAATGAATTTAAAATAGTGGTGTTCGAAGTCATATTTGGTGTCGCGTATGGGTTTGTCGCAATTTGGTTGTTACTCTTAAAGGGACAATTATGCGCCCAATGGAAAGCATTACTTACCCCTAGCCCCTCACATTTTCTACATGGAGTTCTAGGTAGGGTGCTTTCTTGGTAATTGGCATTCTTTTGGTGGTGTAAACTTTGAGGACTTTGAGATAGGGGTCGAAAACGGGGCCAATTATTTATTTGGGTTCGCCCTTTTGTTGAATTATGAATTGGTTGATGCCAATTTGGTCGGTTATAAACAGGAGCATGGTAGGGTCTATAATTCCGAAGCTTGGGTGTAAAGTAACTAGGATTTTGTGAATTATTGGGCGAGGAGGTAAAGCTTGCCTGATGGGGCGGTTCGTGAATTTTAATTAATTTTGACGCTACCTTAAGCCACTCGGTGGCACTACTGGGTGGTTGCAGGGTTAAAAGTGCTCTCACATTATTAGGAGGACCATTGGTCAATCCTTCTAATATTATATTATTAGGTAGCCCCAATTTTCTACCTATTTCTAATTTTTCATGAAAATAAGTTATAAGATTCGAAATTTTTTCTAGTTTTAAATTTGTAAAATCCATGAAAGTAAACACGGTACATGAAATATATTTTTCTCTCAGTATTTCAATCAATTCTTGCCAATTATTACAATTTGCTATGTTATTTATGTATGTTGTTAAGGCAGACCCCTTAAGAAATTTTCCTATGTTTTGAAATTTCCAGTCATCATCTTTATTTTGTTGTAAGCAACACTGTTCGTAATATGCTATCCAACTTTCAAAACTCATATTATCTTCAAAATTAAAGGGGGCAATAAACTCATCACTTTTTTGCAGGGACATAGTGGCAATAGTTTGTGTATTTTCTTTACCATCTAACGACATGCTGAAATTTTTTTCTAAATTTTTACCTGAACGGAGAAGCATTTAATAATTGCATTCAGAAATCTTATTTAGCAACATTAATAATAATACTGCAATAAATTTACAAAATCTTACCTTAATAAAAATACTATACTAATGGGAAAAATTCAAGTATATCAAATATTTTTTTTTTCATCAACACTAAAATAGCCCTTTAAAATAACACACACACAATTAATAACCATTTAAATATAATACTGTAATGTTCACTTCAACTCTGAAAATATAATTTGCTTACTTCACTTAATCAATATCCACAAGTCGAAATCGTCATTCTTCAACAATAAACAAAACACACACAAAAAAAATATCTTCTCTCACAAGTTCAATGCAGGCAGGAGGAGTTTCGGTCAACCGCAAAAACAAAAATATTCGGCGTGGAGAAAAGGGGGGAAATAATTCACCAGTTGCACACACTTCTCGTGGGGGGCTGTTTTGGGTGCAATGAAGGCAGTGAAACTCCGTCGATTTCCATCGGATTTTCAAAATAACAGTGGACGTGTGAAGAAAAAAAAATAAATAAGGAGGCACAGATTTCTGTATGGTAAACACTGTACAGAAAGATGATATCAGATAACGGAGGGCAGGCACTTCTTTAATTTACGTGTCGGCATCAGCGTCGTTAGTCGCTATGGAAAACTCAGGAGCGCAAATTTTTCGATGGGCTTTATGGGAGGATTCGATGGGAGGTCAGGCGAAAGTAGTTTCATCAAAGCAGGGAACGAGAAGTCCAAATATCTGCAGTCGGTGAAGGGCAAGTTGGTTCTACGTATCTCTCTCATCGGCAGGCGGTCGGCATAACGCCGCATCTCCGGCGTACTCCGCACCTTCCGGTAAGCAGTGTACCCCGTCTCCCGACTATTGAGTGTTAATTTTTTACAATTTAAAAATTTTAATTGGCACACAGGCAGTCATCCTGTCGGCTATTTGAGACGTCAGATATTTCAAGTAAAGTTTCAGAGTTAAGGCAGGTAATATGGTTTATTGAACATTACATTTAAGTTACAATTTAGAATGAGAAGAGGGGAGGGGAGACGGGTACAAGAATCAGTGTGGACTCATTAAGCAGTTCTAGTGGCAGAAGTCCCCAGATTTTCGATGTGCGGGAGTATTTACGCTTACCACACCACGTGGTCTGCGAAGACACAACTCCTCCTCTCTCTTATCTCTGATCGAACCACACACATTTACCAAAATGACCCGCATCCGGGGACACAAGGGCGTGGGGACACGTGTACATCTAAAGAACTCAGAACAGACGGCCTGATGTCTGGCAAATAACAAAATGAATAAAACATAGCTCCAGAGCGCGCAAAGCAAGTATGACAGGAAAGCAAAACTTACAGTGAAAGTACCCGCTTGAACAATACCCAAACTAGTAAAACCCAAATTACCTTTTTATACATTACATATATACACATATACACATATGTATATACTGTTGCGGAATTACTCTGCTACTCCTGGGGTTCGTCGTTCTAAAGTCCAGTTGGAGTAAAAAGTTCAAGTAAAAAGTCACTTGTCAGGATGGAACACAATCTGTATTGCTTCTAGAACTTCGTGGAACAATCAGCTGTACAAAATTCACAAACACAATTAAACAGTAACGTGCTTTTAACAATCCGCTTAGATCAGAAGCTCTCACAAATGCTGTATTTCTCACACAAAATAAGTCACTTTCACAGGCAAGAATTCAGTGAAATATTCAAGAGATATTGTACACAATCCCTTAAGATACAACAATGAAGAATTTACACACAGCACTTTGAAAACAGCTTCGTAAAGCAAGCTAAAACACGGTTTCTATAGCACTATCAATTCACAAAGCAGCGTACTCTCACTGACAGCTCTTCACACATTGAGCATTCAACTCGCACTGCACACTGTCGGGGCGACGCGCGCTGGTTTATAAAGAGGAGGCAGAAACTGCGGGAAGCTTCTAGAGGAGTATATTTCTTGAAGATTCTACATAAAGCGAGAATATTGATTACGTCATAGAAGAGGAATGTTAGGTTATTATGCGTTTTTAATGCAGGAAAAACAACTTCCAGGCCCCATTGGGAAAAACGCGCCAAATGACCAAAAAGTCGCCAAGCTTGGCGACTTTTGGCGAAATATCGCCAAATTTGGCGCCTAAAATAAGTCCTCAAAAGTGAAGAGATCTAAGCTCTAGGACAAATATTTCTGGAGTTTTCTAGAACCTCCATTGAAAAACAATTGCAAACGGAAACCTCCATATCTCCGGTTCTAATTGGCCGATATTGATGCAACAAAAAGCAAAATTTATCTATTTGAAACGTAGAATACGAATTTTAAACCATTTTAAGCCCCAGAGTAGCGGGTTGCCCCGAAAATTCGTAACATTTCCCCCTTCCCAAGGACTCCAAGTCCTGGGCAGTACAATCCCCAGTTAGGAAGTCACACAAGTACCTACACTGTATAACACTTAACAAGATCTTAACAACATAATTCAAGCAAGTAATCAATAGCACAATAAGCAAATACACATTAATAAATAAATAATCAACATAATAAATAATTACACTGTAATAAATCATAAACATAATAAACAAATACGCATTAATGAAAACTAATATATTACAAATATGTACACTAGACATGGCGTAAGTAGTGAGTGAAAGAGAGTTGAGGAAAGAGGAAGAGAAGGGAAAGACAGGAAAGAAACGAGAGATGAAAGAAAAGGAGAATTACGCCATAGTGACCATGGTCTGAGCTAATTACAACCGCGGTAGATGGCTAGCCGATCGTAATGTACAACTCTTGGCTTCGAGTTTGGTGACTTACGAATCCGTACGATGACGTCATTCAGCCGGTTTAGGACTGTGTAAGGACCGTCCCACGGCGATTGCAGCTTGGGAGACAGGCCTTTCCGTCGAGTAGGATACCATAGCCAAACTTTGTCACCTGCGTTGAACTCGTGTCCCGTAGCCTTCGTGTTGTAGCGAGTCTTCATCTTTTCCGTGTTCAGGTTGATCCGCTCCCGAGCAAAATGATGCACACCTTCAAACCGTGCCCGAAGGTTTTCCACGTACTCCTCTGGCGATGAAGGCGCATCTGCAGAGCGGCCGAACACTAGATCGGCGGGAAGACGAAGATCTCTGCCGAACAGCATGTGGGAAGGTGTAAAGCCGGTAGTCTCATGGACGGCGCTCCTATAAGCCAGCAGAAAGAGGGGGAGTTTCTTGTCCCAGTCCTCTTGATTCCTAGATACCAGAAACGAGAGGTTGTTTAAAATTGTGCGATTGAACCTCTCCACCATGCCGTCGGATTGTGGGTGTAAAGGCGTAGTCTGGGTTTTGTCCATTCCGAGAAGTTGGCATAGTTCTTTAAAGACTGCAGAGGTAAAGTTCGTTCCTTGGTCGGAATGAAGCTGCAGAGGGGTTCCATATCTGGAAATCCATTCTTGCACCAGTACCTCTGCTACGGTCGTAGCTTCTTGATCGGGAATAGGAAACGCCATTTAGAGGCGCCATTCGGGCCATTTAGAGAAGTAGTCAATGACAACTAGGATGTATTTGTTGCCATCCGAAGTTCGCGGAAGAGGTCCCAGGATGTCGAGGGCAATCCTCTCAAAAGGCGCTCCTACATTATAACGATGTAGTCTTCCACGGCTTCCTTTCTTCGGGCCTTTATGGGCGGCACAGGCGTCACAAGCTTGACACCACTTTTCGACGTCGCCTCGAGCCCTAAGTAGAAGCGCTCGCTAACTTTCTGCAGGGTCTTCATTACGCCAAAATGGCCTCCAGTGTAGCCATTATGAAGTTCTTCTAGAACCTTCGGAATCCTCGAACGAGGGAGTACTAACTGCCATCGCAGCATCTTGCCGTCGTCCGACTCCCATTTACGATACAGGACTCCATTCCTCAGGCGAAGCGAATCCCATAAAGCCCAGTACTGTTTTGTTGCCGGACTGTAAGATGATATTTCTTGCCAACTGGGCTTAGCGCTGGATTTTTCCATAAATTCCACAATAGGTTTGATGTCGCTGTCTGCTAATTGGTCCGCCTGAACCTTTTTTGTCACTCCAGGGATCTTGAGATGGTGCCGATGATGTAACTTGGCGGACAACGGGATGTTTCAGATGGTAATGTTTCTCTGCCCTGGAGCAATAGCGACAACTGTCTATGCAGGGCCTTCTCGACAAAGCATCTGCATTTCCATGAGATGACCCTTTCCGATGACGTATCTCGATGTCATATTCTTGTAATCGCTGTATCCACCTGGCTATTTGGCCCTCTGGATTCTTGAAATTTAGAAGCCAGGTTAAAGAGGCTTGGTCCGTTCGGAGCAGGAACTTTCGGCCGTACAGGTAATGACGGAAGTGCTCCACGGCTTTAATGATAGCAAGAAGTTCCTTTCTCATAACACAATAGTTACGTTCTGCCTTTGAAAGGCATTTGCTCCAGTAAGCAATGACGTGTTCTTGGCCATCTATCTCCTGGGACAAAACTGCTCCAACACTCTCCTTACTTGCGTCTGTGTCCAGGATAAATGGCTTGTCAGGGTGAGGATACGACAGGATCGGCGAAGATGTTAAAGCCGTCTTCAGTTCGTTGAATGCGTCCTTACATTCCTCAGTCCATAGAAATTTCTGTCCAGTGTCGGTCAATTTGTGAAGAGGTCTTGCAATTTGAGAAAAGTCCTTCACGAATTTTCGATAGTAACTACACAGACCGAGAAAACTTCTTAAGTCATGGATATTCTCGGGACGA